>APFE031301252.1:17898-106280 GCA_000404065.3 Pinus taeda
GACGATAAATCTCAGATGGTGAGGGGGGGCTGAAAATCCATATGGGCCATCGGATCTAGGGATATGGGCGTAGATGAAGTGAGAGGTGTCACAGGGTTAACTTATGACGTGATCGAACACTCGGTGGGGGCAGCAGGAGTTAAATACTTAATGCATAACTTAGTGATAAGTGGGTGGAGAGAAATGTGAGCGGAGGGGTAATTTTGGGATTTAAAACTTAGGGATAGGATTAATAGCAAAATAATTGATATATAAACCTTAGAGAAAATCTTTACTCCTCTGCCTTTTTCTTTTGCACATGAAGACAATATTTGATATTTTAATTGTGGCACATTTGGACTAGCAGCGTATGCATTTATAAAAAGATGACATGAAGCCTTTCTTTTCTTTTTGCTTCACTAGCATTTTATTTTCTTTTTTCCTTCTTTATTTAGGGTAGCTAACACCTAAAATTTTATTGATGTGGATGCATATAAAACATTAAATTGGCCTGAATTTTAATTTTTCTTTCTTTTGCATCCATATCCTATTTTAACATTATAAAATTATGTTGACCAATATACTAACTTATCAAAACCAAATAATGTTACAACATTGGCTCCAGCTGAGGACAGCTTCCCCCTATGGGATGTAGAGTACAAGCAACTCCAAGTTCCTTCCCCTTGGGCTATGGAGTCTTTCCTGAAGTAGATACTCACTTGCAAATTTTCAAAAAAATCGAGATATTTACAAATGATGAATGAAAGAAAAATAAATATTGAATTTAATGTTTTAAGTATCTCCCATTGACTGGCAATGAGGAATAATCTTCTTCGAAATTCTGTGGGATGAATGTATTATTCCCTTTGAATTCTACAATATTGAATGGACCAAATCAAAGGTTGTCAAATTTTTCATGCTTTCCTTTATCTTCTCTCCTTGTATCCCACCTAAGCACTAGGTCACCTTTCTTGAAATTTCTTTCCCTAGATTTTTTGTCAAATAGTTCTTTCATATTATTTTGGCATTTCCTTAGCTTGTACTAAATTTCATCCCTATCTTCATTCAGCTCAATGATTTGATTAATCCTTCTTGAGAAATCATCTTTTTCTTCATAGGATTCCTAAAGGAATCTCATAACAAGTAAAGCTAAATGAGTAGGAAAAATTGCTTCCTTTCCATAAACTAACTGGAAAGGAGACTTTCCTGTTGATCTCTTAAGAGAAACTCTATTTTCCCAAATTGCATGGATTAGATGGTTGTCCCAACTCTTTTTATGGTCTTCAAGATTATTCTTAATGACCTTAACTAAGATCTTATTGGAGGACTCTGCTAGCCCATTTTCCTGTGGATAATATGGTGTAGAATGGTGTAAAAGGATTGAATACTTTTGATAGAACTCAATCATTATAACACTACTGAAAGCTGTTGCGTTATCTGTAACAATTTCTTGAGGACATCCAAATCTTGATAGGATGTTTTCTTCAAGAATTTAATCACAACAATATTAGTTGCATTTTTAATAGGTATGGCTTCTACCCACTTGGTGAAATAGTTTGTAGCAATTAAAATCGATCTGTGTTGATTACTTGATTGTGGATGAATTTCCACTATAAAGTCCAAACTCCATTATACAAAGGAGCATGGACGGATACTGGGACCAATGGAAATGCTGAAATTTTCTATTTTCCTACAAACAATTGGCATGGTTTGCAACTTCTTACTCTTGCTCCAACTTCTTTGAAAAGTGTGGGCCAATAGAAACTTGCTTTTAAAATTTTGTAGGTTGTTGCTCTCCATGCATAGTGTCCACCACAAAACCCTGCATGGAACTGATCTATAATTCCCTTTATTTCATTTTCAGTTAAACAAAAAAGAAGGATATTAAGATAGTCTTTCCAGTATAGATTAGCATTGATAATGCAATATTTTATAGCTTTAAGCTTCAAGGCTTTGTACTACTTCAAGTTAATATCAACTGGACATTGAAAATCCCTAAGAAATTGCACATTATCAGAGTACCAATTAGAGAGAAGGTATTTCTAATCTATGTGAATAAGACTGGCTTGATCTGAAGAAAGAGGTTCTTATGGATTAGCCCCTTTTCTAAGAGGAGGAGATTCTTGTGGATTCTCCTCATATATCAAGGAAGGTTCTTATGGATTCTCCCCTAATGCTAAGGAAGGTTCTTGTGGATTCTCCCCAAATGACATTTGAGAAACCAAGTTAATCCCAATACCTTGTAGTTGGATAAAACCAACAATTTGGCCAAGCCTTGGCCTTCTACTAGCTTTTTAGTCTTAATTTCAAGGTCGAATTCAAGGATTTTATCAATCCATCTCCCTCTTCTTCCATCAGTATCAGGTTGGTCAAAACAATTTTAATTGCAAGATTAGTGAGATAAGTTGTAATGTGTGAATGCAGGACATAGTTTATAAAGGCTTTGAGGGCTTGAATTAAGGCATAAGAATTTCAAAAATATCATACCCAAGTTCAGCATCCCTCATAACTTTGGAAAAGAAGGCTATAGGCTAGTCATAAAAATTTGTGTTCTTTTGTAAAAGTACAACAGCTAAAGTTGTCTCAGATGCAAAAGAAAATATGCTAAAAGGTGAAAAATAATCAGGGCTAGCTAATGTAGGGGCCTCAAATATAGCCTTTTTTATCTGATCAAATGAATATCTAGCACGAACTATCCATTTCACTTCATTGCTTTTCTTCATCATATCTTGTTATATCTTTACTATCTCAACATAATTTGGGATGAACCTCCTGAGAAAATTGATCTTTCCAAGGAAGGTTTGTATCTCTTTCTTATTCCTTGGTAGAGATAGGGTATGAATAGTTGAAACTCTCTTTGGGTCAATTATAACTCCCTCCTTGGAGATTATATGCCCTAGTAATTTCCCCTCCATTACAACAAATAAGAATTTCTTTAGATTGATGGATATGACAAATTTCCTGCACTTGTCAAAAACCTTCCTCAAGTGTTTTAAATGATTTTCATCAGAATCAGAGAAAACAATTAAATCGTCTAAATAAATGATAGTAAATTCAGATGTTTTGCCTACAAATGCTAAATCCATGGCTATCTAGAAAGTGGCTCCAGCATTAGTTAACCCAAATGGCATTCTAGCATACATACATGTACCTCAAGGTGTGGTGAAAGCAGTTTTGTCTTGGTCAGATTGACTTACCATGATCTGGTTGTAACCAGAAAATCCATCTAGCATAGAAATCATATTTGCACCTGAAACTCTCTGAAGTAGATGATCCATTTTGGGAAATGGATAATTATCATTTAAAGATGATTTTTTCAGATTTTAGAAGTCTACACATAGCCTAATATCACCATTTTTCTTTCTTACACAAACTAGATTGGCTACCCAATTAGAATACCTTAAAGGCACAATGATATGAGCATCAAGCAACTTTTTAAGTTCTTTCTTAATGGTTGTAAGTACTACAGGATTGATTCTTCTTATTTTTTGTTGAAAGGGTTTTGCTTCTGGTTTCAAAGGAATCTTATGCTCAATTAAAGATGTATCATAAGTTTTTAACTCGTTATAAGACCAGGCAAAAACATATTTGTAATTTTTAAGAAGATTTAAGTATTTGATTTTTACATCCAAAGATAAGGTTGATGATAATTTAATATTGCTCACATCATCCAAAGTCCCAACATTGCATTCTTCGATTTCTTCTTCAGGTGGGTTAAACAAGGGATTTTTACAGAGATCGTTATTACCAAATAGTTTCTCCAACGGAACCAACCCTTTAGGAATAAAATTATTAGATAATTGGATGATGTCATGATAAAGAATTTTAGGACTAAATGAAGTTTCTTGATTTTGTTGATTTAATTTTTGAATATCGTTGTTATCTCCTTCAATTTGTATATTTGAGAATTCATTAATGACTTGAAGAAAAAAATTTAGTTTTTCATCATCTTCAAAAATTTGCTAGTATTTAAGGTTATCAGGAATTGATGGTCTATACTTGACTTGGATTTGGTATTCTAACAATACTGGCTAAGGGATTTTGAAAGAGCTTGCTGATACAACTAGTGATTTAGCATGCATATTTTCATATCTGGGAATAACAATTATGTTAAATCCTTGAAAGAAATTTTCAATTGTGTTCCAAGATTCATTTTTATAGGACCTAAGCCTCAAGTGTTTCATTTGGAAAATATTTCTAACCTGGTTCACTATAAGCTCAGAATCAGAAAAGACACTCAAGTTTTGAACCTTTAAAGTCCTAGCTAGCTTAATACCAAGAATAAAAGCCTCATACTCAGCCACATTATTGGTGACCTCAAATCCAAGTTTACATGACTGTGTTATGTTTTCTTTATTTGGTGAAATTAGAACAATTCTTGCTCTTGCTCCTACTTTTGAGCAAGAGCCATCAAAATAATGTTTCCAGATATCTAATTCTACAACTTTAGGCTTGGAAACTATATTTTCAATGGCAAGTTAATTGTTTGATTCATTTGGCGAAGATAACTGAAAGCAACCAAAATGCTAATCTACTGCATAGATAGGGTGGTTTTTTGCTTGATCAGACCTATAAATAGTATGAAGGAATCTAACTTCCCTGTATAACTTTAAATTTCGCCTCTGTAAACTGGAATAGTAGCAAAAGACATGTCCATCTAAAGTGATCCTCTAAGTTTAGGACAACATGATCTAGATAGAAGCATGCCAAACTTGGTAGGAATATCAATGACAACTATGTCTAAAACTATACTCTTAACAGAATTTGATTCAATTGAACAAGTTGTTGCATATGATTTTTTTCCTGATAGTAATATGCCTATTAGAATGGTTGATAATTTGGGACGATCTATTAGAAATTTTGGACCTAGGGTTTCATGTTTTTTCGCAGAATATTGTTGAAGTGTATAGTGGTCGAAAAACAAATTTTGAACCAATGCAAGTAATATCAATTCCTCCAGTTGGACATGGATGATGTAACAATGAAGAAATTGTACATTGTTTTTTTCATTGAAAATTTCAATTTCTTTTATAGATATTTCATTCTCAGAAACGTTATTTTTCATTTTGGAAACAAAATTTGCTCAGGTGTAACTAATGTAGAAGAATCAATTTCCATTGTTTTATTCAAATAAATGATGCAAAAAGTGCTCTAATTCAATGATTTGTTTAAGATAATAACCATCCTAGAATGGTGTATCATAGAGATAATGAAAGTGATCCTTATCATTTTAGTGGGGACATGGTTGATGACCATAAGAGGATTGAGAATTTTTCTGTTGTGCATATGTGCCATGTGTTTTAATGAATGCTATCTTGGTATACAAGCTTTTAGATGGCATGATGGTCCTATTTTTAATAGAAGAAAGTGTGAGAAATGTGCTCATCAGTTTTCTTGCTTGAACAACATGGATCCAGGTGAACAACCTAAGATTCTAAGAGTTTTGACACAGTTGAAGAAATTTTGATAGTGCGAGTCAAGCCACTATTGCAAGTGAAACATGCTCATGTTGGTAAATATAAATATAGCAGCCACACAATACGTTTTCCACAATATATATCTTCTATTCTGAAGAAGCTTCAATGACGTGTGGAACAACTAGATTTTTTATTGTGAGAAGGTAAGGTCTTCAATTTGAATACTATGAATGTTATGTCAAAAGACAATGTGTCATGCATGCATTTCTTTATAAAATTGAAATGGAAAAGTACTACAGAGATGTTTAAATTGACATGGATTCAATTGTTTTTATCCCAGAAATACCTACAGATGTTTTTGGAAGGTTACAACATCTTGATAGTGATGTTTATGAAATAGGTAGGATGGATTCAGATATTGAAACAAATGGTGTTAATTCTTTTCGTTGTCATCTGTCATCCTTTCTTTCTTGTTTTCCTAATGAATCTAGGGAAGTTGATCGAGTAAGAAGATTTATTGAGAATGTGAATAGTACATTAGGAAAACCAATAAATTGGCCACATATTGGTACATCTTTGATTAATGAATATAACATTGAAGGGTTGCTCGACATGGTGTTTCCCACGTTATTCCCTATAATTGATGCTAATTGGTTGCATTCTTGTATTTGCAATGTTGAGATCCATGAATATGGTTTGCATTTATTTAAATTTTATGATCAAAGGTTAGGAATCCATCCTCACTATCAATATTTCTTTTTGAATATGATTTTGTGGCATTGTAGTCAAGGAAAAAGTTATTTCCTTTTGAAGAAATATATTCATGAAAATGCACATAAAAATGTTTGGGAGTTGCGTCAGTATCTTTATAATTTGCCAAAATATGAGTTGGATGATAAATTAATTCATTTTTAGATCTTCTCTTAGGGGTATGTGGGATTATTGGACAAGCTATCATTCTAAACTCGCTAACATGATTAACTAGTTGGGTTTTCCTACTTTCTTCTTTACATGAAATGCAACCGACACAAAGTGGCCTAATTTGCATAGTGTTATGCCTTCGAATAGAGATTCTCATCAACAAAGTGAACATGCCAGAAAAATTCAAAATTTTATTCAGTACCCGCATATAGTAGCTATGTAGATGCACCAAATATTCAATATCTTTTGTGACATAGTTTTGCAGATATATTTTAGTGTTAAAGACTTTTGGTATAGGTTTTTTTTCATTCCTTTTCAACTAATTTTTTGATGATTTGAAGCAAAAGGCATGTTGTTATGTTGGATTAATATATGTTAATTGCAAGTTGTGAATTGAGTTAGGTATGAGTGACAACATGGAGGTTCATCTCAAATCCATGGATTCTTGTGGTTTCTTGAAGCACCAGATATGGAAACATTGGATTGGTCCAATTCCACTGCATTCAACACAACAAAGCGCTAATTTGACAAGTATGTTGCTACCTAGAATTCACATGAGATACATCGTAAAAATGTCATGATCCCTCGAACTCTAAATAATGATCCATGTCTTTTAAATATTGTTCAATTTTTTTCTTGCAAACCCAAAAAAGATTATGAAAATTTATTAAATTGTTCCCAAAGGCATAGAAAATGCAATGTTGATTCTTGTTTATGTAAAAAAGGGCTTGTGCTTTCATGTGAGTATGATGATCCATGGGAGGCTCATGTCGAGTCAATATTGTATGTAGATGAAAAAGGGAAAAAAATTGTATGAACCGACATGAAACCATGACTATTTATATTTTCATAATGTCAATGTTTTGGAAATCGGGTGAGAAAATGTTGATTGTCATCCAGTTATTTCTCAACATCAAGTTTTGAAGTATATTTCAAAATATGCTTCGAAGGCAGAGAGAAGCTCAGAACTTTATCACGAAATGTTGACCATAGTTATTGGTGAGAGTGGGTATGAGGCTCCTGCATTATCTGCGTATAGAAGGTTCCTTTTTAAAACTCTTGTTGAGTGTGACATTGGAGCTGATGATACCTACCACTTGTTGCCAAAGTTGCCTCTTATTGTCTGTAGTCGTAATATTTTTCCATTGAGTGTTGGGAAGAAATTGTACCGAACAGTTTCACTGCATTCTAATGAAGTTTTAGGTGGAATTTGTTTCATTGAGGTTTATTGAACCCAACCATTTTTTTTGGATCATTTGTGCTTGATATAAATAGAAAAATCATAAAGTTTTGATGTGAAACATAGGCAAGAACCATGGAGACCATGAGATAACCATGATATTAATCATGCTTAGCCACAGTTTTATGTTGTTCCTAATGAAGGGTAGAAGACTTCGAAACATTTTATTGGAGTGAGTTTCTTTTATACAATCCCTTTCATGACATAGCTTTAGATATTGGGTTGTCAACTAAAAATATTGTTCAAAATTGGAGGAATTTTAGATATCATGTGTGGCATGTTGATTTTGGCCCTTTGCCAAATGAAGATGATGAAGAGAATGTTGAGCCACTTATACATGAAGATAATGTGGATCGATATTTAGAAGAGTGGTAGGTTTTTTCATGATTAGTTCCTCCAAGTTGTCTAAACATTTCAGACCTTGATAATCTTGGTAGAAGGGACTTCGACATTGATTATAATTGGTAGGAAATGATGGTCTCAAACATTTTTTTATAGCAGGGTAAACTTTTTGTAAAAGATGCACATTTCTAAGGTGTTGCAAATTTTCACTTTCTTAGGCACATATATTTTTTGCGTTCCCCTCTATTAGAAAAAATATTAGTTGTTTTTGAAATTATTTTTCGGCACTATGTGAAACGAACAAATGATGATGGTTTGAAAATGATTATTCAGGGTATTGTTGGAACTAGGAAGTCTTCTCTCATTAACTATATTTCTCATGCTCTTTCTAGATCAACAGTAGATGGTAAAAGTCCTTTGTTATTTCTTTCTCCAACTGGTATTGTTGCTTTTCACATACGTGCAAAAAAAATACATTATGCTTTAAAAGTTCCTATAAAAGATATGAAGCGTCTATCTAGGAGGGCTTTAACAGTGTTTCAAGAAGAAATGAGGCACAATTGATATATATTAATTAATGAAATGAATTTTATAGATCCATTACTTTTCATACAAATAGATTCTCATTTGGGGGAAGAATTTCTTGAAAACAAGGATTTTTCTTTTGGTGGTAGGTCCATAATTATTGTGGGTGAACTTGGGAAACAAAAATTATAGGAAGGAAGGAGATGATCTGAGAAAAACATCTTTTCGTAATATGTTAACGAATATTAGAAATGCAGAGCCTATTCTTGTTGATTGGGATCTTATTATGAAACATTTTGGCAGTTGCTTGAATCAATAGGAAAAGACATTTTTTTTATTCTTCTATTCACTTATTTGCAATGAATAATCTTGTGAAGTTGCACAATCATAAAATTCTTAGATTGTTAAATTCCCCTATTGCAAGATGTGCTGCAGAATGAAATAAAAGGGCGTAAATAGGTCATAATGATGATGATGTGCTCGAGCATGAAGTACTTCTATGTCATGGACTGCACGTGATGTTGACATGTAATTTGTTAGTTGAAGATGGCCTAGTCAATGGTGCACTTGAATTTATTGAAAATGTTTTCTTCACGCCTGGTTGTATGCTGCCACAACTTCCAAAATTTTCTATGGTTATTTTTGAAAACTATTGTGTTGTTCCATTTGATAGGGATTGTCCTATTCTTGTACCCATTTCACCTATTGTTACGGGGAATCTGAGACAGATGCCTTTGAAAATGGCATGGGTGTTGAGAATACAAAAATCATTGGGAATGACTTTGCAACAAGCCATTGTAGATATTGGATATAGAGAGAGGCAAGGTCTCACATTTATAGCTATATCAAGAGTGAAATCAATAGATGGTTTGCGGATTTCATCACCTTTTTCTTTTCAATGTTATGCAAAAATGAAAGACAATGCATATGTCACACTTAGAAAGAAAGAAGGGGAACAATTGAAGTTAATACCATTTAATGGGTATTTACCTTGAATACAAATTACAGTTGATGAATACATTAGATAAAGTTGTTGTTCATTGAAATTATTTCTATGCACATCAAGAAGTTATTTTGAATCATTTCAGTTTTTATGTCAAATTATATTTTCTAATGCATTTTAAATTTCATATGTATCTATTAATTTTTGTTATATATATATATATATATGTATATAATTTTAATTGTATGTTTCTCTCATTCAATTGCACGTATGGAGAAAAATGATGGCTTCTGTTACATTAAAGAAATAAAATCTATTAGAGAAGTAATAAGATTTTTTTTGTATATTCAGAATAGGTTTGATACAAAGCATGGATTTCATCCTATCTTCGTCGATGAGCGTACTCACATCCTTCATGAAAGGAAATCAGATGTAGAATACTTGTATCATGTGCACTAGAGAGGATTTGGAAGGAAAATGAGAAGGAATTGGTTAGAAAGTGTGAAGCATCGTGATCATTATCCTGTTGATTTGAATTGGTGCTTCTTTTGTCATCGTTCTGAGTGTGTTTTGGAAGTGCCTAGTGTTTAATAACTCTATTCTGCTGGAATTCTTGCAGTTAAATTTTGTATCAAAATATGTTTAAAATTGTCTTTTTTTTTTTGTATTAATGCCATTAGTTTATTAATGCAAGGGATCATAATTGCAATATATAAACATAGCTTTCATTTTGAAATGTTCTTTTAATTTTTTTGAAATATTTATTTCATAATTAGTTCATCATTATTTATAAATGATTATTAATTATATTTGTTAAATCATTATGAATATTTATTATTGCTTATTATTATTATTTTGTTTTCTTATATTTCTTAAATTATTATTCATAATAACATTAATATGTTTAACACTTTCCTCTTCTATTTTCTATTAAAGCCTTTTAGCTTATTAATATAAGGGATAATGATTACAGTGTATAAATATAGCTTTCATTCTAGTGTCGGTCGGTTTATGTATGTAATTAAAATCTAAAGTACAAACTCATTTATATGTATTTGCATTAATTAAAATCTTGATTTATTTGTTATTTTGCTGCATTTTTTATTGAATCTGTTTTGGACACTTTTAAATAACTTATGTACATAGAGCACTCATTCATGAAATATTAGATAAGACACATTGAGATATACCAGACGCAAAACAAATATAAATGTTATGCGACACATTTACTTTAAAGTAGATAAAAAATGAAATAGAGTTCGAAAATATATTTTTTTGGATAAAATATTGATATGTTATATAATTAATTTTATATTACCACTATTAATACATAAGAAATTAGAATATTCAATGTATATAAAATAAAGACTTAAAAGTTATAACCTTAGAGTGCAGTTTTTTATTGAATTATTAAATGAATGATATTATTATTTGATAATGTCAATAAATGAAAAATAGGGTATATACTAAAACTACAGGGAAAATAATCCCACAACTCATTAGTCATCCTTTTCCATGTGAGACCAATCAAAGTCACCACTACTTCTCATTTTTTATATCCAAACCAATATTTGTAACTATGGTTGTGGAGGATGAATTCTGAAGAGGATTACGAATATCATCAAAATCGGTTATTTCTCATACTAGTTCATTAAGATTGTAACTTGTTAATTCCAGCTCAATATTATTGTCGAAGCCCATATTAATACGTTATATAATTAATTATTATATTTACGATGATTAAATACAAAAGACAATAGAATATTCAATGCATACAAAATAGAGGTTTAGAAGTTGTAAAGTGATATGCAGTTTTTTATTGAATTATTTTCAAAATGTGTTATGTGGATATTAAGTGAATGGTACTATTATTTGATAATGACAATAAATACAAAATAGGGCATATACAGAAACCATAGATTACAAAATCTCACAACTCATTAGTCATCCTTCTCCATGTTATATTTATCAAGATCACTGCCATTGTCATTGGTATCTCCTCAATTCTCCTCATTTATATCCATATCAAGATTTATAACTATTGTTGTGGAGGATGAACTCTCAAGAGTATCATGAACATCATCAAAAGTGATTAGCTCTAAAACTATTTCATTAACATTACAAGTTGGTTAATTCCAACTCAATGTTATTGTCAAAAACCCATATTAATATGTTATATAATTAACTGTCATATTAATGATGATTAAATAAACAAGAAATTACAATATTCAATACATATAAAATAGAGGTTTCAAAGTCATAACCTTATAATCCAATTTTTTATTGAATTATTTCATGACATTGAAATCAGAATGTGTTATGAAGACATTAAATGAATGATACTATTATCTGACAATGATAATAAGTACAAAATAGGGTATATACTAATACCATAGAAAAAATAATATCACAACTCATTAGTCATCCTTCTCCATGCTAGAATCATCAATGTCACCACAACTACCATTATTATCTCCTCATTTCTCCTCCTTTTTATCCAAACCAAGATTTATAACTATTGTGGTGGAGGATGAAATCTCAAGAGGATCATCAAAATCATCAAAATTTATTTGTTTTGAGATTATTTCATTAAGATTGCAAGTTGGTTAATTCCAACTCAATGTTATTTTGAAAACCCATATCAGGAAGAAATACAACCCACATATTTTTCTTTCCCTTCATGCACTCATCCTTCCTAATGTTTATAGAATGGGTGTTGGACTACCTATACATCATTTCTTTTTCTCGTCATATCTCAAGCCTATTCAAAGTGTCTAAATTATGATATTTTCTCCAATCCCTCTTGTAAAAGTGGATGAAGCTACTCAAGAGAGGAACCTCATGGATAAATACTTTAAAATAGTCACACATGTCCATGAGTTCGCCACCAAGTATAAGGCTTCTTAATCCCCCTCTTTTATAGAAAATAATAAGCTCTTAATATCCTAGTGCTTGTGGAAAACTCTATGAACCTCCTCTACCTCATAGAGTAATGGTTTATCTTAATATATATATATATATATATATATCCTTCTAAATGCTTACTTTCTCTCTCATGGAATCACTTTCCCATATGAGGAAGGAATCTACATGAAGGCTCACCATTGAGCTAGTCATTACCATAGTACTTGTAGTTCAATAAGTGAACTAAGAAATACAATGGTCTGTAGTTATTTGTTGGAATTTCACGTACACCCTAGGTCTAGTCTATGGCTAGACTTAACACACAAACACACTAGAAGTGTTCAACAAAAACAACTTTGAAAGATAGAAATTTAAGAGGATTGAAGCAATAAAGTACACACGCACACATATATATATGGCCCAAAACACTTCTCATTAGATCATTAACAAGAAATACATAGGGCTCTCATACCAAGGATTATGGCCCTTTATAAAACCTAAAACAATGCTAGTATACAACAAAACTTGAGGTCAACTTATTTAGACCTTCAATATGCCCAACAAATCAAAGAAAATGTTTCAGAATTTACTTGTTGGTTGAGATGCCTTTTAATCATCACTTACAATATAATTGCCCACATAAGATCAACTCCCTTTGAATTATGTCCTAGCAGTCCTTTCCCCACAAATATGATAGGGATTAACTCCTTCTAATTTCCCTACACTTTCAGCTCCTCACAGTAAATTTACTCCTTCAATAAATTACACAAATGAACCTTCAAACATTGTTATTTGATGTTATTTTACTAAATAGGCTTCTTTAAATAAAACTCAATAGTTTTTTTACACCAAAAAATATCCTCTTTACTTACCTCATTGGCCTCTCCACAAGCCTCAGACACTTTCAAACATCTTAGCCACCAATCTAATGCTTCTCGAGCTCTTATGTTGTCCCACTAAGGCCTTTCAATATTCCTAAACTTAGCCTGAGGCCCTTTTCACCCATTTGCGATCAGTGTCGAGACATTCTCGAACCCCTCTTACAGACTTCTAGGGATTTGACCCTCTGATCCCAATTTATGTAGGAACGATATGAAATACATATTTAAAAAGAAACACAGAGCTATAATGAAAAATAAACTTCAATTAATTAAGAACAAATACTAAAAATTGTTTACATGCAAAATGGAATAAACTAGCTTGGACGATGTTAGCTTATCTCTGAGAAGAGGTTTGATAGCTACATGCTTTCTAAAATGTGTTACAGTGAGGCTCATATGCCTTTTTATCATTGATAAATAATGGAAAACCCTAAACATCCACAAACCTAACCCTAGGAGATGAAGTGCCAAACATTTGTGGGACCCGTTAGGGTTAGTTCGTACATCAAATTCCAGGGGCTGTAAATTTGGAATTCAATCTTTGTTTGAGGTGTATTATACCTCACTAGAAATGTACATCCAAGGGAAACAAATTTTGATTTTAGACCCCTATTGTAGGTTTTAATTTTCTCATTTTCCAAAAAAAAAACATCATTTAGGGCCTCAAAATAGCTTTGGAAGTTTAGGAACCAAAAAGCTACCAAATATAGTACACCTTGTTGTGATTAAGGAAAATAAAAGAAATAGTATTTGGGGTCCAAGTGGAATATATGAGTGGCCACCAATATATACCTGGATCAGTCCTACACCTTATGAAGCAATGGTCCCCATTGCGTCAAGTGCCTCCATGAGATGGGGAAACTTCTAGTAAACTTTATCCTTAAAGAGCCACTTGCCCTAGTGCAGGAGTTGGTCAACTTTGAAGACTCGATACAATTAGGTCCTCTACTTGTCAGTGTTGTTCATCTATATGTCCATGATTTGATTAGTTGTGTCCTACTCAATGTATTTTGGGTTGACCTCTATGGGTGTTAGTTGCTCAAAAATGTTTGACGTATCTCGCAATGGTGAAAAGTATGGCCAAAGGATGTCCACATTGAATAGGAGGTGCAAGCAAAGGAATCAGGGATATTGAGCTCAAAATCATTGTCTACCAAATCCTTGATGATGGTGTAGGGTCTGTATCAGAGTGCTTCTAGCTTTCGATGGGTTTCAACAATGCATTCTTTCTACAAATGTAACCAAACATTGTCACCCACTTGAAAATTATGTGGCACCCAATGTTGATCATGTAGTTGTTTGTACTTCGCATTGGATTTATCCAATATTTTTTTATCATGCTAGCAAATGTGTTGAATTTACTCTATAAATATAGTGGTTGTATCAGCTTTAGATTGAACATGGGTAGATTATTCCTATGTAGTTACAAAAGGTAGTGCAACATGAAGAGGACACAATGATAGAAATTCCAAGCCCACTTGAAAGGGGTTGTGGCAAGTCGAGTTATGGAGAGCTATGTTATAGTTGTGTTTCATATAGGGAATTCTCTCATCCCATGTTTATGGATGAATATATTTTTACATGCATAGTATGTGCATAATCATTCTATTGACAACCTTTGTCTAGCCATCAGTCTGCGGGTGGAATGCAATTGAATTGGTGAGCTTGGTGTCAAACAATGAAATAAGGTTCGAACAAATGTGCTTATGAATATGATATCCAGATCTAATATAATTGTCTCTCATATCCCAAAATGAACCCACACTTGTTTAAAGAAGAGTTTGGAAGTGGCTTCTGTTGTGATACTCTTCTTGCTGGAAGCTACTATTGCTATCTTAGAAAATATACCGACGACGAAAAATAAAAAGATGTTTCCATGCTTGGTAGAAGCATTTCCATACATATAGTCCATGGAGATGGATTCTGAGGGTCGGCTAGGAGTAGGAATAAGAGTATACAAGCCTAGCTTCTTAATGGTTAGCTTGGTGATTACATAGGAAGTGCATGATCCAATATATTTTCCAACATCTACTCAAAGATTTGGCCAATAAAAATACTTTTGTAGTATTGTTGATGTCTTCTCTACACTAAAGTGTCTTTCAACCTGTTAGTACCTAAATTTGCCTTAGGCTGAAAGAAGGCAAAATTCAGGGTAACCAAAAACCACGCTTAGTCTGGTAGCTAGCCCTACTAGAATAGGAGAGGGCTCTCTCCGAGTCACGCTCAGTGAATAGATAAATGAAATGGTCTGAGATGACTTACAGTGAAATATTGATCTTAGGCTAGTAAGTGAATATGGATACAAGAAGTGATTTTTATGAATGACCGTGTTTCTGGGATGGTATGGGACCAATGGACCTCAATGAACAGAGAACTTAATACAAAGGCACGGATTACTTCGTGAGGCAAGATAGGCGGAAAACCTAGAAATTTAGTTTAAGATAGTGCGGAATGGAGAGATTGATTAATAGGGTGAAAAGGGCATGGACAAAATGAATCCTTTTCAACAGAAGAATGAACACTAAACATGAAATTTTCCCACAGGCAGAGCAATAAAATTGAATTCTACCTTAGCTAACTTAGAAAATTTCACTAGAAATGAATATGAAATGAACTATGAAACATAACAAGATACATATTAAACATAAGAGACACATTTGCTACACTCACAACCACATGAATCTCATGAAACAGAGCCACTGTCTTTCATTAATCCTCTGTAAAAAATATATAGTGCAGAGACAAAGTTTCTTTCCCACAACCTCCCAGAAGTTACAATCCAACCAACCCTTTGCAAATGGTTTGCATACAATATATAGAATGTTCCATGAAGAGATATAACGCCCAAGGGTTGGGGAGTTACTCGAGTCATTACAAAATGAAGGTGGAGAGCCAAACAACAGCTACAGGTGCAGCGCCACAAACATGACAAATGGCTTGGGTGGCCCTTTGCCTTCCTTTGCCACTTGGATAACTGACCATCTAGAGTGAAAATACCTTTAAAACCACCTTAGGTGCCAAAAAACCGAAGTTCATATGAGTGGGCCCACATACTAAAAGTCGGGAAGCGAATTTTCGCGAAATAGAGGCATTCTGGCCCTTTTTCCTATATGTGTCGCGCCCTTTTCCTGTATGCGTTGCGCCACTTTGAGGCCAGCTTTGAGGCACTTGCAGGGGTCCAAAATGTTGCCAAGTGTGCTCATTGGAAATCCTGTCCTATCTAATTTCCAACCCAAGTGGAATTTTTAAATTTGGAGTTCATTTGCCCCTCCAAATCTTCATTCTCCCAAGACTGCTTCCTGTGTGTCAAAATAGGGGCTGTGAGGCCAATTTTGAGTGTTTTTTGCCCTTTTGGTGGCCAAGATCTTCTCCAAATTTCTTGCTCCATGTGCCAGTAGTTATGATTTTGCATGCTGAATCCAAAAACGCAAACCATTTCTCATTTGGAGCTCCCAATCTTACGCGTCGCGCCGGTGGCGCGACGCGTATATAGAGAAAAAACCTGTGTTTGTGCCAAAAAAAATTCATGCGACCAAAATTTTCCCAAATTCCTTGAAATTTGGGCAGGAGGTTCTCTATGTAGTGCTATGACATGCCAAGGAAGCTTCAGCCAAGATTCGAAGCTGATCTTTCTCTTTTGCCTCTTTTGCCTCTTTTGTTGCTTTGCTCAATTTTGCCTTCAAATTCCTATTTCGTGCCTTGCAAACCTTGTTCCGTGCCCAATAGTGGTTTTTCATGTTCCTGAGCATGTCCCTGTCCTTGTCTTCTTTCACCAATAGCTTCTCTAAGTGGATGTGGATCCTCCTGAGCCAAATCTCTCGATCAGCCTCTATCTCTTGTTGAATAGGTGTCTTCTCCTTTAGGCTTCTTTGGGCAGCCTGCTGGTCTTTACGGATGTTTTGCAGCTCCATGATCTCATGCTGGTTCTCAAGCTGCTTGTTTCTCTGCTCCAGGTACTTCATGTTTCACTTGGCCCTCTCCACCTTGAGTGACAAGTCTTGGATCTCCGTTTTCTGCTCCTGAATAGTCATCCTAAGTCGGGCGCTCTCCACATCTGCATCATCATCATGTTTGCCACTCTTGTGATGTCTCTTGGGAGCCTAGTCTTCCAAGGATGAGTCACTTTGTGTCTCCATCTCATACTCTGATGAATGTTGTGATGCCATGACTGTTATACAAAATACCCTGAAGATAAGATGACTGTTGTGTATGAACTGTGCTTGAACTTCCCTTTTTGATGTGTTGAAATCTGCCACCAAGGGGAAAATGCAACAAGGGGCTATTAGGAAGGGGAATAATATGAAGGGATTAGGGACTATGAGGAGGGATTTTATTTAGGGATTAGGGATTTTAGGAGATTTTATATAGGGTAGGGTTTGGGGTGTTAGGAAAATTTATATGGGGTAGGGTTTGGGGTTTTACCTTTGACAAATGTGAGGAGGGGATAGGGAATAGGATTTTAGTAGCATTTTAGGATAGGGAGAAATGGAAAAAGTAGAATAGGGAAGAAGGGAATGAGGGAAAGAAGGAAAAATGAAAATGGAGGAAGAACCTTGGCACCAACACAATGATTTTGTAACCCTAACAGCATTTTCTTTGATGATTTTAGGTGGTAGGTTCTATGAGTTTTTGTGCAACCATAAGCCGCCATGAACTATCATCATACTAACATAAAAATGGATGAAACACTAAGAGATTGACCCCACCTGGAAAATTCAAGGGATTGAAGGCAATTGGTTGCAAATTCTGAGCAAAATCAGCCTTGGCAGCTCTATGCGCCGCGCCTTCCATGTGCGACGTGCCAGTGTAATTTTACACCGGAAATTCTCCCTCTGTGTGCCGGGCTCTCTGTGTTCATCGTGCCCTTTCCTAGGTGTCTTTTGAAGGTATTCCCGGTGTCCAAATTGGGTGTAGGATAGCTCATTGGAAGGTCTTTGATTCTACTTTCCAACTCAACTAGAATTTTTCAATTTGAAGTTCATTTGCCCTATCAAAAATCAAATCTCCCAAGACTTGTCAAAATGTGCCCAATGAGGCTGCCTCAAGGAAAGGTGTTATTGCAGTCAACTTTTGAATGCCTTCCTCAAGTCCAACTTGAGCTCATGATAGCTCATTGGAAAGCTCTTTGTGTCTAGTTAGCATTTTACTCATCCATAAAGTCATTTGGCCAACCCAGATAGGATAAAACTTTATTTGCCCAAGGTCACTTCGTAGGTGTATCAATTCTCCCAAGGCGATTGTATTTTTGGCATTTCTCTAAAACCATGAAACTTGTGTAAAGAGTGAAGGATATTTTTCTTCCTTGGTCTATTGTGGACAAAAACCTCTCTTCGTTTTCCAAAATTCATCTTTTATTTCTTAGAAACATCATTTGAGTGAAACCTATCCCGATGTGTGGGATAAGGGATTTGTCGAAATGAAGCGAAATAAAGGGGATAGGGGGCTTCTAGATTCTTGAAAAAATTTTGGGAAGTGGGGGGGATGTTAGAAAGTAGGGTAAAGTGGAATCTCAGAGATTGAATGAGGGGAAGGGGTCCAAAAAGGCAAAACGCAGGCCTAACCTAGAAAATTGCCAGGTTGTAGCAAGAAACTAGGGTTTGTGCGAAAATGAGGAATTTTGGGGGTCTCAGTGATGAGAAGTGTTTGATAAGGTACTTTAAGGATAGGGGAAGTTGTATGAACATCAGGATACAAGTTTTGCCGATGATTTGACCGTCCAAGAGAAATTGCCTTCAAAAACCTAGGAGAGGGAAATGACCTTACCTAGGCACAACTGAAGCATGAACAAGGTGTAAAATGACCCAGTGGAATTTGACATGATAATTAAAACCCTATGAGTGATGGTAGACTCAGATGAATAGTGACATAGACCGACATCTGGACAACTTTGAAAGGAGTGAAATCAAACCCTAGACCTAATTCCTAGTGACCAAATTTTACTTGAAGACTCACTGAAATGATAAAATTTGACCTTGACACCTTAAAATCACTTTGTAAGAGCATATTTGATCATTGGAGGAAGGCTGCAAAGGCTGACACTAACACAACCTAATTTTAGTGTACCTCATAGATCATCTTCACAAGCTCACTTTAAGGAGCACAAAGGTGTCCATGAATGCATAATGATGTGTCTTTGAAGTGTAAGTATAGAACGTGTTTTCCATCCATTAACATATGGTATGTGGTGGTGAATTTTGGATCATTTTTGTAGATTTGAGGCCATCTGTAAGTCTCGTGCCCATAAGAGTCCAGAATAGTGGTCACCATCACAATTGGTGCTGCAATGAGGCAATCTGTAACATTATTAACATTTCCCTTCTTGTACTTAACGTTCAAAAGAAATGTTGCAAATACATGGACCATTTCTAATGGCGATCATTGTGAGACTTCCCTTGTGTCTATATAAACTAGAGCAGTCATTGATCTATGTGGATGATTGTCTTCTTTCCCAAAATGTAATGTTTCCACTGTCGGTAAGCCTACATGATGGAATACATGTCTTTATCATAAGTGGGGTATTTCTATACTATATTAGAGAGCATATAGGCCACTAGAACTCCTTGTTGGGTGAGAACTTCACCAATAGCATAGTAAAAGGCATTTGTCTCAATTTCAAATGGTTGTTGTAGGTTAGGTAGTGCGAGCACAAGGGAAGAGAAAAGGTCGTGCTTCAACTCAACGAATGCGTTTTGTTGGGGCTCACACCAGGAAATATTTTCTTTTGCTATACCATTGGTAACTTAACTCAAAGACCAAGTGATATGAGATAACACCAATACAAACTTTTGATAGAAATTGGAAAGGCCCAGAAAGCTACAGAGCTCTATTATAGTAGTCAAGGCTAGCCAATCCTCAATTAATTGGATCTTAGCTGAATCCCCATGCACACCTTTCTCATCAATGATGTAACCCTAATATTGGGCATGGTTCATGCGCAAGGTGCATTTCTCCAATTTGGTAAATAATTTTTGTTATTGCAAGGTTTGTTGGACCTGCTAAATATGTTAGTAGGTTCTTCCCAGCTCTTGTTGAAGATGAGGATGTCGTCCAAATATACAACCATGAACGAGTTGGTGAAGGGTCAAAAAATGTCATCCATCAACCTCATAAAAGTTGCAGGGGAATTTGTTAACCTAAAAGGCATGATCAACCACTCAAAAAGGCCCTCCTTGGATTTGAAGGCAGTCTTCCACACATTTGTGGGTTTTATCAGAACCTGGTGATAGGTAGACTTCAAATCAAATTTGCTAAAGTACTTGGCCCCCTTGATATGGTCGAGAAGGTCATCAATCTACGGGATTGGATAAGTATTCCTAAACATGACTTTATTTATTCCTCGATAATAAATGAAAAGTCTCAAGGTTCCATCCTTCTTCTGTATGAGCACAATTGGGCTCCCTAAACATGAGGAACTTAGTCAATGTCCCCCTTTTGTAATAACTCTTAAATTTTTCACTTTATTTCTTCATTTTCTGAAAGAGAGCAGTATTTTACCAGCCCATTGCGTAGAGATGCTTTGTGAGTTAGATCGATCGAATGCTTGACTTGACAATACAAAGGAACCCCTATGGGTGAGGAGAAGATGTCCCTGTATTTGTCCATGACCTTATCCACCTGCTTCTATTGTGGGGAGGAACCCTTCCTAGGGGCCATGGATGTGGCCACAATCTTTACCTCGCTTTGAGAGAGAATTGGAAAGAAAAAAAAAATCTAGTATGGGAGATGATCTTACTGCATTACTTAGTAGTGATTAAAGAAATAGAGGTAGGTAGAAATACCTCTAGTATCTTGTACAACTTAATGCCCAAATTAATAATAACAATATGAGACCTAGACTCATACACAACACGATGGTTCTGTAATCATGGTTGGCCTAATAATACATGAAAAACTTCAAGGGGAGTAACATCAGACAATACCTCATCTGTGAAGGGCTTGATGGTGTAGGGAATTCGACAGTGTTGACTGACACAAAGATATGACTCTTGGTGTAGCCATCCAATGGTTGATGGTTGTGGGTATGGTGCCATTGGTACGCCCAGTGTCTTCAAAATAATAGCTGAGAAAGGTTATTTTGGCTCCCACTATTGACAACGAATTACAGTAAAGAACCCTTCACACACATCTGTGAGTGGAAGAGACACTCCCCCTCCTCTAGATATTCAAGCTCAATCTTCTGGACCTTGGTGATCGCAACTATGGCTCTTGGCTCTGCATCAATAATCTAATTCCCCTTATCATTCCCCTTGTCATGTTTCAACTCAAATTATGAACATGAATCTAACTCTGAAGCTTTCATCTCAGACACCATTGGCTACTTAGCATGACACTCGTTTGTGATATGAGTGGAACTCTTGTGGAGATCATACAATTTTACTATCTCCTTCTTCATCTTCATGGTCCTATTCCTTGCTTGTGGTTGTATTTGGCTATCTTGGGTCACCCCACCTTAGCGTTGTCCCTTCTTCTATGGTTTGGGGGCTCCTTTTCCTTGCTTCGAATTTGTAGATCCAAAGTCTCGCTCCTTCTATTTAAAGTTATGCTCAATATTGACAACATATTGGTATGTGACACCAAGTGAGGAGATGTCCAAGAACTCCATCTTGTCATGGATGTATTTGTGTAGAAAACCATGGTACTTGAGTACCAGATGCTGCTCAGAATTCTTGATACCCAACTTCGTGCGAAGGGTATGAAACCTTTTTGTGAACTGTGACATGCTTGGTCCCTTTTATGTCATAATGTAGTCAATTTTATGTACTTATTTTCATAACTCCTCATAGGGTAATATTGTTACTTGATGATTTTTCAGAAAGAATTCCATGTGGGAGCAACTGAAAATAGTGAGGGTTCATCTTGTCCCTCTGTTACAGTAGGTTTACCACCAGTCCTTGATGTAGGGGGCAACTTTGAGGAGTGAAAAACTAATCTTCTCCTTATTGAAAAAATTATGGATGAAAAAATATTCTTCTAGTAGATTTAACCATCTATCTATGAAATTTTTGTTTATATAGCCTTCAAATATAGGAATGTGAAAGTTAACTTGTATCTTAAAAATGTGACACCTCTAAAGTTATTGATGGATGAAGATGCATCGCCCGCTGATACACGATGAAGGATTTGGGAAAAGTTATCCATCATCTCATTCCTTTATCTGATCCAGATTTAAACAAGAACGCAAAAAAATATAGAGATAACTATATACACAAGGATGCAATGGATATAATACTTCATTTAATTAATGTAAAATACTGAAATATGCTTACAAACAGAAACAAGAATAAACCAGCTAGGGCGGTGGTAGCTTATCTCTGAGAAGAGATGTGGCAGCTACATGCCTCTGAACTGTGTTACAATGAGGCTCGAAGGCCTATTTATTGTTGAGAAACAATGGAAAACCATAAAAATCCAAAAACTAACCCTAGAATATGAAACACCAAACTGTGGGCCCTGTTTGGGTAAATTGCTACATCAACTTCCTGGGGTTGTAACTTTGGCATACGATCTTCATTTGACGTGCACGGTATATCGTTAGAAAGATATATCCTAGAACTACAACTTTGGGAAGAGAAACATTAGTCCATGGACCCATGTTGCTCCCATTTTTCCCAAAAAATGTCATTTAGGGCCTCAAAATGGATCTGGATGTTCAGGATCTGAAAAACTGCTAAAAATAGTAAACTGTGCTACAATTAAGGAAACTTAAAAGCTGAAAGAAACAATGGTGGTGGTCCAAGTGGACTTGTAAGCTGGCCACCAATATCCACCTGGATCATTCCTCCACCCATAGGAAGCAATGGTCCCCATTGCGTTGAGTTCCTCCATGAGATGAGGAAACTTTTGTTGAACTTGGTCCCTGGTGAGTCACTTGCCCTAGTGAAGGAGTTGGCCTGCTTTGACAACTCGATACAATTGGATATTCTGCTGGCGAGTGTGCTTGATCTATGTGTCTATAATCTGATCAGTTGCATCTTGTTCCATGCAATCTATATTTAACTCTGTGGGTGTGAGCTATTCTGCAATGTTGGATGTGTCTAGTAATGGTGGAAAGTATGGCCAAAGGCAATCCACATTGAACATTGGGTGCAAGCCAAGGAATGGGGGAATGCTGAGCTCAAATGAATTGTCTCCCATAGCCTTGTTAATGGTTTAAGGACCATATCAGAGTGGTCTAAGTTTTCGATAGGCTCCGATAAGGCATTCCTTTTGCAAATGCAACCAGACTTTGTCACCCACCTGAAATTTGTGTGGCACCCAATGTTGATCATGTCGCTTCTTGTACTTGGCATTTGATTTCTCCAGAATGTCATGGACCTACTGGAAAATATGTTGAAAGTTTTCAATGAAGTTATTTGCCTTATTTGTTTTGGACTAGATATGATCCAAATCTATGTGAGTATTTGCAATTGGCATGGCCACATCAATGGGACATAGTGGCTAGAATCCCAAGCCCACCTGAAAATGGTTGTGGCCAGTCGAGTTGTGGAGAGCCCGGTTATAGCTGTGTTGAACATAGGGGAGGCTCTCGTCCCATGTGCGTGGATGCTTTGAGCTGTACATCTGCAGAATGTGTATGATCATCCTATTGACAACCTCTGTCTGGCCATCAATTTTAGGATGGAAGGCTGTGGACTTAGTGAGTTTGGTGTCGAGCATCGAGCAAAAACTGGAACAAAATGTACTAAGGAACCTGTTGTCCCAATCTGAGATGATGGATTGTGGGATCCCAAAATGTACCCTCACTCATTCAAAGAAGTGTTTCACAGTGACTTCTGATGTGATATTCTTCTTGTAGGCGGCCATAATGGCCATCCTAGAGAACTTGTTAATGACCACAAAAACACAGTTGTTTTCATGCTTAGTGGAACGAGGACCTGATATGTAATCCATGGAGATGGATTCCCAAGGTCGACTAGGGGTAGGCACCGGGGTATAGAGGCCTTGCTTCTTGATGTTCGGTTTGGAAATGGTGCAATAAGTGCATGATCTAATGTACTTCATGATATCATGTCAAAGATTCTGCCAATAGAAATAATTTTGTAGTACTACCTCCATTTTCTTGACCCCGAAATGTCTAGCAGCCTAATTGTAGTGTGCCTCCCAAATCATCTTGGCATGTTTGCTTGAAGGAACACAAAGGTGACCTAGGTGGCATAACAGGGCATCTTGGAGAGAAGTGGTTAATCAGAAGTCTTGTGCCCATAGTGGTTAACGCCAGGATTGGTGGTCGACTGAGGCAATCTACAACATTATTGGTGCTACCCTTCTTATACTTGATATTCAAATGGAACTGTTGCAGGTATTTGGACCACTTCTGATGGCAATCATTCTGCAATTTCTCTGGGTCTGTATGAACTGTAGGGGTCGGTTTTCTGTGTGGATGATCGTTTCCTTCCCCAAAATATAATGCTTCCATTTTTGACAGGCCTGCACAATGGAATACATCTCTTTGTCATATGTGGGATTCTTCCGGACTTTTTCTGAAGGTGCCTCACTGCGATATGCCACTAGATGTCCGTGTTGAGTAAGGACTGCCCTAATTGCATAGTTAGAGGCATCTGTCTTGACCTCAAATGGTTGTTGCAAATCAGGTAATGTGAGCACGAGTGTCGTGTAGAGGCGATATTTCAAATTTGTGAATGCCCTCTGTTGAGATTCAGACCAAAAGAATTTTTCTTTCACTCCTCCCTTGGTGACTTGACTCAAGGGCTAAGTGATATGAGAAAATCACAACACGAACCTACGGTAGAAGTTGGCAAAACCTAGAAAGTTGCGGAGCCTTGTTAGAGTGGTTGGAGATGGCCAATATTGAATGACTTGGATCTTGGATGGATCCACATGCACCCCTTGTTCATCAATAATGTGTCCCAAATACTGAACGTGGGTCATGCCAAAAGTGCATTTCTCCAAATTGGCACATAACTTGTGTTGCCATAGTGTTTAGAGAACCTGTCGGATGTGGTGGAGGTGCTTTTCCCAACTTTGGCTAAAGATTAGGATGTCATCCAAGTATACCACTACAAATGAGTTCGTGAATGGCCGCAAGATGTCATCCATTAGCCTCATGAAGGTTGTAGGAGCATTCATCAATCCAAAAGGAATCACCAACCATTCGAGCATGCCCTCCTTAGCTTTGAAGGAAGTCTTCCACACATTGGAGTGTTTGCTTAGTACCTAGAGATATCCTGACTTCAAATCGATCTTGCTGAAATACTTTACCCCCTTTAGTTGGTCCAAGAGGTCATCAATTCATGGGATCAGGTACCTATTACGGACAATGATCTTGTTCAGCACCTGATAGTCAATACAGAGTCTCCAAGTCCCATCCTTCTTCTATACCAACACGATCGGGCTCCCAGAGGGCGATGAACTTGGACAGATGTCACCTTTCTGCAGCAGCTCCTGAATCTTCCCCTTGATTTCATCATTCTCCAAAATGGAGCGTCGATAGATTGGTCCATTGGGTAGCAGCACACCTGGGGTTAGATCGATGGTGTGCTTGACCTGACAGTGTAGAGGAACCCCTATGGGGGAGGTGAAGATGTCCTTGTACTCCTCCATGACCTTTTCCATCTGTAGTTGTCATGCAGAGGGGCCCTGTCTTGTGGTCATTGCCATTGTCTTCTTCTTTCCTTGAGGGCGTATCATCAGGAAAACAAATTTCCTAGTTTTGGAAACGAGCTTGCTGCATTGTTTTGTAGTAATCAAAGAGATGGCAGTAGGCGGTGCTACCTCTGGTATCCTGTACAACTTAGTTACCAAAGTAACAATAACAACACGGGACCTTGATTCATGCACAGCATGTCGCTTCCACAAGTATGGTTGTCCTAGTAATACATCACAAACTTCAAGGGGAGCAATGTCATACAATACCTCATCCATGAAGGGTTTGATGTTGTATGGAAGGTGACACTATTGGCTTAGGCGAAGATCCTATCCTTGGTGAAGCCACTTGATGGTGTACGGTTGTGGATGTGTTGTGGTCGGTAAGCCTAGCCACTTCACAACCTCTGTCGAAATGACATTCTTTTAGCTCCCACTATCGACAATAAACTGTAGTAGGAATCCATTTACCCACATCTGGGAGTGGAAGAGATGCTCCTCCTCCTTTGGATCTTCGGGTTCCTCCTTCTGGATCATCATGGTGGCAACAATGCCATTGGGCTTTGCATCGATAATACTTCCCTTTGTCATTCCCCTTGTCGGGTTCTGACTTAGAGTCGGAACCTGCATCTGATTCTAAAACCTTTAGCTCAGCCACCAATGACTGCTTAGCCTGACACTCACTTGTGTTGTGAGTGGAGCTCTTATGGAACTCACACCACTTTCCCATATCCTTTTCTGGATTTGCAACATTTTTCTTTGCTTACAGCTTTGGTGGGTTGTCTTGGGCCGCCCTACCTTGGCTTTGTCCTTTGTTCTACGGTTTGGGGGCACTTTTCCCTTGCTTCAGATTCTGCAATACTGGCACTCATCAGGAAGCACATAGGCTCCCCCTGAAATGTGATCCTCTATCACACCTTAACCATGTGCACCAATATAACAATTTTCCTATCATATCAACTTAAGCATCAACAGGATCCAAAACATATAGCTTCTCCAAAACTATCAACATATGTTGATGTTTGCTCCAACTAAAAGTAATATGGAATAGAAATATAGAAAAAAACTAGAATTAACATGTCAAACCTCAAGGATTCCCCCTGAACACATGCATCTATGACAATATGTAGATATGTCTTCTCATACACTATCCCATATGGTTTCACAGCTAATAATTTTCATGCAACTCATAATGCAACCATATTCTCTCCCTAAGACCATGTAGGCCTCAAATTTTTTTTGGAGACCCTTACTGCTCTTTTCTCCTCCAAATTTTCATCTGTTGATCCTTCTTCTTCTTATGCGGTTGGCCTTTTATTTTCTAGTTAGATCTCCTCAAACACATTGGAAAATTGCGATCCTTGGCCCTATGGCCAAAATTGTTGCACACAGAGAATCTAATGTGACCAAGGAATACATGAATAGGTTGATGTCATCTATCGATATAATTTCCATTCCTTACATGTGCCTTGCAATCAATAGCCCTATGGCCAAAATCATTGCTTGAGGGACAATAACCATAAAAATGACTATTATACTTGATGAATGGAGATTTGATTCTGATGTGCACTTGATGTTACTTCTCCTTGGGTTTCTCCTTTTGATGAGACAGATTAATCTCTCCATTTCTAAAAATTGTTGCTATCTATCCACGGATTATACAATTATAAAAATTTCCAATTCTATTCTTCTTCTTGTGCCTCCTCCTCTTATTTTTTTTTTTCATGGATAGATGGTGATTTTGCTATTGATTCTCCATTTTCATGCTACCACTAGCTCTCCAACATTTTCATATTTACTTGTTGAAACTTGAGCACTAGATCTGAACTTCTCTAATTCTTCCTTCAATATTTGGCACTCATCCTCCAACTCATTGTATTGCTTCCTCATTCCAATATTAGTCTCCATTCCATGATGCAGTTGATTTTTCAAAACTGAAATTTCTTCTTTGAATGCACACTCCTTTTCATCAAACATTTGCAGCAACATTTGTTGATATTTGTTTTCATCCATGAGCCTTTGAATCTTAGCTTCTAGTGCCTTCACCTTGGATTTCTCATCATTTTCGCAACTGATGCTCAATATATCACTGAAATCACTACTTCCTTCATATTATTTTGAGGATTCTTGATCGATTAATGCAATAAAAGTAGAATCCTTTTCATATTTATCCATTTTAGAAAAATCCAATTTTCATCCAAGACACAAATTCTTCTACTTATCCAACATTTCTTTGGCAGTCTCATAATGATTCACAAACTTCCTAACATGTTTTGAAATACTATCCAAAATAATATTTCTAACCAAATCATTAGATTTATCTTGAATTCCATAATCAACAAATAGCAAAATATCTTCATCAACATATAAAAGATATGAATCTAAATTTACTCTCCAAGTTGCAAATTTACCTTCATGAAGTAATGAAATACCTTGTTGATCCATTTATGAAATTTTGTAAAAGCTTGTGCCAAAATCTCCCATATCCACTCTCTAGTGATCAAGATACACTCGAGAGCCCCAAGTCTTGTATCAATTGTTCATAACTAGATCACTACTTGGGGAGTGGTGGGGTGGGGGTGGTTGTGGGTTTGTGGTGAATTAGTCGAGATGGAACAAACAAACTTTTCTGCAAATTATTAATATTCTAAACCACACATATAATTAAACAGAAAAATATAGATTAGAGATTTAGAAATATTCATGAAACCATAAAAGAAACAAACACAATGGATGCAAGTATGTCTGGTGGAAAACACTTCCCCAGGAAAAAACCACCCTGCTACTGTTGTGCTGCTCAAATTCTATTATGTCAAGTAATTCTTTACATAGAGATACAAATATGGATACTATAAAATGGAGATTGTTTATGAATTTGATATACATAATACCATCAACTAAAGGCCATGACAATTAATGATCCTCACCTAGATACTCATGAACTAATAAATGACTCTACATAATCTTATATGCCGGAAGCCACCATGACCAACAAGCCTTGCCGAGTTTCTTCTGAACTATCCAACCACCATTGGATTGAGAAAACTACTCACTTATATTGAATTCACCTGAGTCACAAAACTATTCTCCTCTATGTGGTTCTCATTTCCAAATATTTCAAACTGGAACTGAGAATTTCCCAACATAGCATCAAAGCACAAAATGAAATAGAAAATCTACAACACTAGCTACAATCAAACTCTCCAAACAATTTATCCACGCAACCTGCAAAACAACTCCTCAAAAAATACTTTAATGCAAACTTCATCTTCTTACTTACTTCGCAAATATGATGGTTGGACCATACTTCAGCTCACTACTGCTACAACTGCAAACTGATTCATAAATTCTACACTATACAACACATGCAGCTGGCACACAAGCCTCCACACTCACTCCACACCACAACTAGACAAATCAACCATACTAACATTGAGCTTCCTCCAATATTTAGATGAAGATAAGTGCTCAACTAAATAATTACACATAACTATTGGGCTTCACAACTCTGTTCATATGCTATATTTGATCTAGATTCATCTCATTGACTCTATCAAACCACTAACCCCACTTGCCTTTTGATATCTTCAACTTTAATTATATTTTGGAGGTCCCATGAACTTTTCCAACCACAAACCAAAATTTTTGGATCAATGATGTTTCCATAACATAAAAATTAGTTTATAAACACAAAGAATGTGGATAAATTCTCGTTAAAAACCTTCGTTGCTCCCACAACACTGTCTCCATGCGTTTAGAATTCACAGTAACTCTCATCATCATGCCTCCATGCAACTGGAGCTTTTCATCCACTTTCATGAGCCATTCTCCATGCAACTGAGGCTAAACATGAATAAACCCAACCGATCTTCAATCCCTAACCTCTGGAAATTGATGGAACACCTTCTTCAAATCTTGATCACTCCTCTAAACCTCTAGCTTCTCAAGTAGTAACCACAACCTCTCTAAACATATCCAATACCTGTAACATCATCCCAACTCCTACAGTAACATCTCCAAGCTCCTACAATACTAGCATCTTGTCATACAACGTCCTCCAACACTGGTAGAAGAATATCAACATATGTAGCCATAACTCAAAACAAGCAACAACATATCCAACGCCTCCAACACATGTAGACGCATATGTAGCATCTGTAGCAGCAGTTCAACCACCTGTAAAAACAACATCTACCATAAACACATCATGTCATGAGTTCATATCAACTCAACACCCACAACTCTCCACTAAGGCATGCCACAACATCATTTCCACAAGGTCTAGTCATAAGTATGCTGACACCAATGCCAACTAACAAGACCATCAAGCCATTCATCCATCACACATGCACATGAAGAGAAGCACCATGAACCTGTTGACATCAATTCCAACACTACAATGCAACCATAATCACTACGAGTGACATCTAACTCGAGAATTACTTGAAGTGTATCATGAAAATATTCGAGAGAAGGATAGTGATGGGAATCATGACCATAGTTATCACACAAACCACAAGCATGATTCATGTGCAAGGATTTTTTCTTCTTAGTCGACTCGGTTAAGGTGACATGGACCTCATGAATGTTAGAGTCAGGAAAGGTATCAGACATCACATTCATGATATGAGGGAGCTTAGGAAAATTATTGGTGGCATGACCAACAACATTACACAAAGCATATGGAGGAGTAGGCTTTGGAGGCTTAGGGGGAGTTGTAGTTGTTTGGGGTGCCTTGTCTTTGGTTCTTTTTTTCTTGGCTTTTCTCCCCTCACTATATGCTTTCGTAATAGGATTGGGTTCCTGTTGAGGTTGCTGTTGAATTGAAGCAAAGGAAGGGGTAGGAACAAGAGGTTGAATCTCGGTCAATGCTTTGTAAGGTTTGAGTTGATTAGGAGTGTTTGCATGAGGATCAATGTACCAAACTGGGATCCCCAAGATAATATTAGGTAAACTCAATGTAGCCGTGAAATAGGTAGAATAAATTCCTGGGGGAGGGAATAAGAAAGGTATCTGACCAGAAGGGTAATGACCCGGGGGAACTTCTCCTAGATGGTTAAGACCTAGGTGAATAGTTCTGGACTGAAAAGTGATGGGAGAGATACAGTAGAAGGAAATGAGGCAGGAGGAATTGTATCTGAAGGTTGGGTAGAGTTAGGAGTAGGGGTTTGTAGAGAAGGTGGTTTTTGTAAAGGTTTACTAGAAATTTTATGGGCAACCTGTGATCTCTGAAGCATGTAAACACTCAAAGAACTAGTCTCCGAAGGGATAGGCAGTGAGCTATAATAACCCCCAAGCAGTGTGGAATCTCTATAGACACTAGGAGACACATCGGTAAGGGAAGTGATGGTATTGTTGCCATTCTTCAAAGAAGATATTGTTTTGAGGAGATGTCTGAGATGGAGGGTCATAGTAACTCAGTTGATCGATAGTGACGATATTTCCATTGTGGGGAAATCACATCTTGTGAAAGACAACGGATGTGACATTGACATTGCATAGGTATAACTATAACCGAACAAGATGTTATAATATAATGGGGAATCAATGAATTCAATATTAATCAAGATAAACTTGCAGACAATATAAATGGAATAGTTGCAATACAAATTGAGGGAATGTAAGGGATGACTATCATAAGCACTAAGAGTGATAGTGGATGGCGACAGGTCAGGGGAACCAAGTTTCTTCCAAACAATAGCAGCCATCACACAGGTGGAGGTGACTTCATCTATGATACACCACTGGAATATGGAATTCTTTATGGAGACTAGTATTTGAAAGGCGAATGAGGAAGGAAGGGGGAGATGTTCCACTTTGTCAATGTAGAAAACAATCAAATTATCGTCAGAAAGATCAATAGCCCCTAAATCAGAGAGTAGAGATTTCCATTGGGATGGGAACATTTGGAGGACTTCAAAAATGGACATGATAGCAAGAGATTGTGCCAAGTCATTTACTATGCTATAGGTATGGGTGACTTTAGAAGAAGCAACATTTTGAGGTAATGGATCTTTGGGGATCTTAAAGGGGACCATGAATTTAGGTACGGGAATCTATAAGGTTCCTTTTGGTGATGATAGAGGCTCAGTGAATACTTTAGGTTGGGAATCAGATGTTGAATTTATAGGGGACTTATCATAATAACGTGAGCGAGTCTAGAGGTTGACTTGTTGGGTGTTGAGTTCATCGAAATTCATCATGAGAATTAGGTAATTGTTCTTATAAGATTTTTAAGGTTGAGGAGTTGTATTACCTTGTGTGGGTTGGGAAGCTATATATCTCTGATGGGGAAAAGGATTGGTAAGAATAGTCGATTATGATGAGGAAGGAGGGGGAGGAGGTGGAGCAATGGGTTGAGGTCCAATAAAAGTAGCTTCTCAAGCTTCCCACACTTGATGTATCTGAGATAACAAGGGAAATTCATGATAATAATGGCCATATACTCCACAACAAGCACAAGGTTTATTTGTGCAAAGAGCCTTGGTTTTTTTAGGTTTTCTACTATGTTCCTAGGTCGCGGGATTAGGTTCGTCACCCAGAGGGGCATTAGGTGGTGTACCCTAGTTGCCTTAGTTATCTTGAGATGGCTTGTTTTGATTACCCTTCTCCTTATTCTTTTTCTTGGGGTTGGGGGGATTGGTTGCACTCTAGCGAGCATATTCTTGACCTTGAGATGGTAGTTGTTGTTGTGGTAGAGGTGGAGGATACATGAGAGTTTGGGGCACTAGTGCTAGAGGGGTCGGTTATATAGGTGGTGCATAAGGATATAAATAATTGGTGAAAACATTGTGATAACTAGGTGAAGTGACAAATGGACTTGGCATCGACTGATGTGGATGGGGATATGTGGATGATGTGCTTGGATCATGGTAAGGGCTGCGATGGGAAGGAGCAGGAGAGGTATAAGTGTAAGTGGAACTAGTCCCCCCTAGGGTTGACCATAACTCATATAAGGTTGAGAATATGGTGGAGGTTGAGGGTGTGAGATAGATCCAATGATACCATCAAAAAAATGATATTCCCCCAACACATTTGTAGCACCAGGTGGAGGTAGATCAAGAATGATAGTATAAACATATCCTGATTGTGCATAGATCAGGTCATATTTCAAAGCTACTTGGAGCACTTCTTACATAGACTAGGGGTAATGGGAGGTGACATATTTACCAATGGGCGCCAAAAGCGATCTTACGAACCAATCCATATAGACATAGTCTTCAAATTGAGGAGTTTTACATATGCTCCTCCTTCTATGCCATTATTGGACATGGTTAGATAGGTAGGTGGTATAATTTTGACAAAAGGAGGTCAAGAGTTTGGTACTAGTGTCATATCGAAGGGGTAATTGAAAGTATGACAAAAGATATTTAGCTTGAGTCACAAAGGTGGAATGGGAGGCATACATTTGGTCCACATACCACTTTGCAGAAACTCCAATAAGGGTGTATTGGAACAAATGAATATGAATGTTGTATTTAGTGATGGAATTAGATCAACACCACATATGAATTGAACAAACACGATTTATGGGATCTTCTCTAGGATTACATTCAAACTTGGGGATTTCAGAAGGAATTTTGGTAGGTATATCTGGCCAATTGGGGTCATGGAGAAGAGGATCATTAATGAGTTGGCTGAAATCAAGGAGGATCAAACCAACCATAAAGCGAAGTAATGAAGGAGGTGTGGCCATACCAGTGGCGATTCATCTTGTTGGGTTACCTTGGTTACCACCTTGGTTTCCTGCACCCACATTAGTGCTTGACATGGTGGTGGTATGGGGTTGGGAAGATGGAAAATCAAAGGAAGAATTGGAAGAATCAGGAAAACTAGAGTCAGAATGAGGACTCAATGAAGGACTAGGAAGAAGAACTCTAACTCGAAGGGGAGGAGTAAGATATCCTAAAGGTAAATGGAGGTGAATGCGATGATGTCTCCATGAAAATTTCTTAGGGGGAGAAATGATATCAAGACATATAGATGACTAAATAGAATAAAAGGGGATGATAGGAGAAAAAGATCAACAAGCAACAAGAAAACACCTAGTGCAGTGGTTCCATGCGTAAACTAGCTATATTGATATGCTACTCTATTTCAAGCAAATAAGTCTTGTCAAAGAAAAATGACCTCTAGCCTATAGGTGATCTAAATCCTAAAACAAGTCTTAAATTTACTATTTCATATGGCCTTCCAAAATACTTCTTACTTGATGGAATTTGATCCCCTCAAGAAGAGTTGTCAAGAGAAAGGTGGGGTAGAGAGCCAACTAATTCCCACAACCAGTCCTATAGGGTGTTTTCCTATGATTGGTCACCAGGGTTACCATCACCCCACAAGGGTGGTCAAGTCTTGAGATTCATTGTGATCAACCATTGCATGAGATTCCCTACCATTGGTTGGGTAGCCCCAAGGAGAAGTGCTCGCACGATGACCTAGTCTAACCCCCTCTAAATCAGGTTTCTCATGCACTCAAGCTTTGGACCATGGGATGGTGAAGGATTTTAAGCTCCATAATATGTCAACTTCTATGTCTCAATGTAAGTGATCGATGAGTGTTATTGGAATCCTATCCCACCATTCCTACACCTAACTATGCAAATTCTTTTGCCTTGGTACCCAAGTGGGCTTAATATATATTTGCTGAATTATTACAGTGTAGTGTTCCAATTTTTGGCTTGACGGAGTTAACCAAGCTCACGTTCACTTAGGGCGTGGGTGTGTGAAAAATATGTGCCAAGTGGATGAGTTAATTGGGCATGTTTTATGATGCCATGAGCTCTTGAAAATAAAGTGTTGGCAAACTATAAATAATGTTGGAAATGGATAATAAAATGAATAGAAAATTCAAGCACACAAACTCCCACCCAAAAAAAATATCAAGAAGCTAAAAAAGAGGAGGAAAACAAGCTAGTCAAAGACATAAGAATGGAAGAAATATATAATGTCTAAGGGACTGGGATCTAAAGGCAATAATCTGTTGTAAATGCTACAAAAAGACAACAACAACCAGAGGTGAAAAATACTACAAAGGATAAGAAAGAAGCTCCAAAACTTAGGAAACACAAGGGGATCCTAAGGGGGAAAGGAAACAAAAAACTTGAAAGGGAGAAAATTGGTGAATAAAAATATCCAAGAGGGTTGTAAAATAATGGACAAAACCATAGAAATTAGTGGTTGAAATTGTTGTACACTAGATTCCTCAACTCAACAAATCTCTTCCTAAAAGCTGGAGGTGTTCTTTAAACCCTAGGGGGGCTTTTCCTTCCTCAATCAGAAATTACTAAGAGAATCTAGGCTTAGGGGTGAATCTGGCAAGAACAAAAAAACTTTCTAGTACACACACATCATAGTCAGTAAATTTGAAAATTCTAGAAAAAAAAAATCTGAAAAAAAAAAAAAAAATAATAATAATATAATAAATAAATAAAATAAAATAAAATAAAATAAATAAATAAATAAATAAATAAATAAATAAAATAAAACAAAATAAAAAGAAGAAGAAGATAAATTCTAAAAATTTGTAGAATGCAAATTCTGACTTGAAAAGTGCATTAGAATATGAAAACCTAGTCGAAAAGTGTCTTAAGAACACAAAAAAGGGTTTGAAATGTTTGGTTTTCTCCCAGGACTCTCGGTTGGCAGATATCGCCCAGATTGTGTTTTATCCTACTTACTGGTACCTGTGACTTGCAGAAAGATACATAAAACCAACAAAATCCAATAATTCTTCCAGAAAAAGATAGGAGATATAAAAATAGAAATTGAGAGTATAAAATTTGCTAGAGAAAATATTGAAAATCACTGAAATGAAAATGATGATTTGAATTACTAGACCATTGGAGTTACCATTTTTTAGTATGAAATTCTTAGCAGGTGTACCAAAAATACTTTACTTAAGTCATAGGTGACAAGTGACCCTAACCACAAGAAACGATCGTTTACGTTTCCAATCGGCAATGTAAAAAGAATAAAACCCTACAGTAAAATTATCATGTGTAATCTGAAACATAGAACAATAAGAAGTAACTGATGTAATAGCCCAATAATGAATAATATTTTTTATTAAAAACACATGGTGAAGAAGATTTAAAACATGGATCTATAAATCCTACTTTGTGGGATGGTCCCTATGATGCCCTCATGCTTCAGCGTTCTGTTTCTCTCTCTCAATATGTAGAAATCCCAAAATAAGATAGGACTCAAGTGGGAGTTCAATTGGCATGAGATGATAACAGTGACGATGATAGTGATCATGGTGAAGAATGAATGAAAATCCTGCTTATTTATATCAAAGTATTGGGCTAGATTAGAAATTTAAAAATAATAAAATATTATTGACTAAATCGAGATCTAACTGTTAGGAATACTTTATTATTTTTTTGGAGAGGGAAAAGATATTCAAAGTGGTCAAATATATTTATTTAGAAAATGGTTGAAGTAATTAACAAATAAAATGATTTATTAATCACTTTGCAAGGATTAAGAAATGCATGAATTTGAAATAATTATTAAATAATGGTTTAACAATTATTCCGAAAATAACAATAAGGAATAATAAAAAAATATTGATTTATTTAATTTTTCCAAGATGATTTAGTCAAATGTGTTAAGAAACAATTATGAAATAATTATTTTTAGAGAAAATTAAATAAATATTGGTTTATTCAATCATTCTCATAGGTTTCTTTTATTTTAAACACAGATAATTTAATAAAAATGGTTTACTAGATTATTTCATATGGTGAAAATGATTTCTCTATGGTAAAATTAATCCTACATGGTGTATTTCAATCCACCTAGTTAGAAAAGAATGCATCATTTTTTAGGTGATAACAAAAACACATAGAGCTCAACCTAGACTGCATTGAATAGACCAAAAATGATCAGATCAAATTGAACAAACAGATCAAGAACACTCACAAATAGAGGATTCAACTCTATCAATTTCTCAAAGTTGGCCACCTCCTACACTAGCGAAATTGGCTTAATAGGGACCAAGTTCAGTAAAAGCTTCCCCATCTCGTGGAGCCACTCAATGCAATGGGGACCATTGCTTCGTAAGTGTGTGTGGGGGGGGGGGGGGTAATTGATCCAAGTGTATATTGGTGGCAAACCACCTATTCCACTTAGGCCCCTAGCATTATTTTTTTAGTTTTCTTAACTATATCATAAATTACTATTTATGGTAATTTTTCAGGTCCTAAACTTCAGGAGCCATTTCGAGGCCCTAAATGACATTTTTTTTAACAAGAGGGCTAATAAATTTCATTAGCCATTTATTGTTGAAATATTTTTTCCTCGGATAGATATTTATAATGAGGTATCATACACATCAAACAAAGATCAGAAGCCAATGTTATGACCTCGGGAGAATGTACCAACTAACCCCAACGAGGCCCACAAAATTTTGGCACTTCATCTCTAGGGGTTAGGTTTTTGGATGTTTATGGTTTTCAATGCCTTATGAATAATAAAAAGGCCTCTGAGCCTCATTGCAGCAGAATTATGAAGGCATGTATCCATCACATATCTTCTCAGAGATAAGCTACCATCACGTGAGAAATTTTGTTTCCATTCTACATGTAGATAATTTTTAGTATTTTTTATTAATTAATTGAAGTTCAATTTTCACTATAGCTTTGTGTTTCCATCTAGATCTACATTTCATTTCATTCTTGCATCAATTCAGATCAGTGGTATTAGAGTGGTATACTCTCTGTGCATGTCCCTAGTGAGGTCGAGGTAAAAGAACTTAGGACTTGAATTAACTGTACCCTTGCAAGACTGGCCTCACTGACCCTAATGACCTCCCATATAGGAAGAAATGAAAGACGAGGGAGCAAGAGATCCTTTCAAAGTGTTTCTCGAAGAGTTCCTCGAGCGACAATGATCCAGGTGGATATTGGTGGCCACCTACCAAGTCCATTTGGACCTCCACCATTGTTTCTTTTAGCCTTTCAGTTTCCTTAATTGTAGCACAGTTTACTATATTTAGCAATTTTTTGAGTCCTAAACTTCTGAAGCCATTTTGAGGCCCTAAACGACATTTTTTTGGGAAAACTAGGAGCAACATGGGACCATGGACCAATGTTTATCTTCCCAAAGTTGTAGTTCTTAGACATATCTTTCTAATGAGATACTGTGCACGTCAAACGAAGATTGTATGCCAAAGTTATGATCTCGAGAATTTGATGTACCAATTTACCCAAACGGGGCCCACAGTTTGGCATTTCATCTTCTAGGGTTAGGTTTTTGGTTATGGTTTTCCATTGTTCCCCAACAATAAATAGGCCTACGAGCCTCATTGTAACATAGTTCAGAGGCATGTAACCACCACATCTCCTCTGAGAGATAAGCTACCATCGCCCTAGCTGGTTTATTTCCATTTCTATTTGTAAGCATATTTCAGTATTTTACATTAATGAAATGAAGTATTATTTCCACTGCATCTTTGTGTATATGGTTATGTTTGTATTTTGTTGCGTTCCTGTTTAAATCTAGATTAGTGGTATCAGAGCGGTCTGTTTTTTTTTTTTTTTTTTTTGCATGTCCCCAACGAGGTCGAGATATAAGGAGTTAGGGCTTAAACTAGTCGAACCTTTGCAAGACCAGCCTCGAAAATCCCGACGAGCTCCCATGGCAGATGAAAAGAAAGAAAAGGGGGCAGGAGATCCTATCAAAATCTTGCTTGAAGAAGCCCTCGAGCGACAAAGGAATGTGATGATGGAAAACCTTTCCCAGATCCTTTAGCGACTACCCAAGGGTGACACATCAGCTTCCAACAGCTACTCTAGAAACACCACACCATTTAAGGTATAAGTTAATTTTGAAATCCCAATATTTGAGGGTCAAATATATGCAGATCTCATCGATAAATGGTTAAATCTGCTAGAGGTTTATTTTTCTGTTCATGATTTTTCCAGCCAGGAAAATATTATTTTCTCTCTTCTCAAAGAAGCCCCCCACGTCAAGAACTGGTGGGAAACCTACTGCGAGCATAAGTATGAAAGTACAGGCTCACTATTTTTGGTCACACCCACTTGGAATTCATTCATGGATGACATCAAGGAGAATTACTACCCTGCCGAAAGCTATGAGGATCAATACATAAAGTGGACCATGCTGTGGCAGGGAAGGGACCAAGATATGCCAGAGTTCACCAATATTTTCCATACGCTCTGCACAAAATTGGGTATTAAGGATTCAGAGCAGCATTTGGTACTCGAATACCATGGCTACCTACATAAATACATCCGGGAAGAAATAGAATTCCTGAACATCTCCTCGCTCAACACTACATACCGATATATCATCAAGGTCGAGCAAAAGTTTAAATAGAAGAAGCGAGACTTTGGATCTGTGGAAAGAATGTTGCAACTTGTGGGCTACCAGCTTGACTTCATCAACCCAGGGTTTGTACAAACTTGGAGGTGACAGTGCCTTATACACAAGTAAAAGTGATGGTTCTGCCTATTGTCACTGTTCAGCTGGCGGGAGACTACTGGGGTTCTCAAGCTAGACTTTAATGGAGTCAGAAGTATCTTGATTTCTTGATGGAAGAAACGTAAATCTACTCTAAGAAAGACCTACTCTACTGCAATAATAGATAAGATTGAAATTCAATGCTAAATCATACCACTTCCTAATTAACTGCTAAGAAATTATGCTTTGCAGAAATGATAAATCAACATGAACCAAATTCTACGATATATTTATAGAAGTAAGAAGCATCATACATCACTAATGTGCAAGTAAAGAGACTAAACTAAATCTGTTTTTCCTTATTGTCTTTTTATGTAAAATCAAGTATGCAAACTAATTTCTTCTAGTGATGTGGCAGGTGCATTAAGGATGTTTGAGGATGGTTGGAATGGTTAGGATATGGTTCGATGGTGTGGGAGACCTTTGGGAGACTTTTGGTGACTTCCTAGAGGTTTTCCTTCAATTTTGCCTCAAAACAGGCCATTTTAGGAAAACCTGCAAGATGTACTAGAAACCTACAGGATTCCCTATAAACCTACAAGATACAGCTGAGAGAAAAATGTGAGTTTTTGGAGGTGAGGGAATGCTAAGGATAGGTTTTTGATGGGTGGGAGAAGGTCTAGGATCACTCAGAAGTCAACAACAGAGATAGGAGATGGTTGGATACGCTCAATGTGCTTGGAAGAATTTCTATGAAAAATGATGAAAACTAGTCAAGGTGATGGTGAAAACAAGGGATGGCTAAGGTGGATGGAGTGGAAGGTGGCTACTAGCTATGAAGTCTTTGTCTCCTCCTAAAGCACCTGCTCTACATGAAATATGTATATTTTCCAAAAAGCTATGTAATCAAGAAACATTCTCATAAACTAGAAAATCAGAACTAATGAACAGCCTACATTATGCATGAGGAAAGTTGCTGAAAGGAATGAAAGCATGGATGAGATATACTAAAAAAATTAAGATGAAAAAGATGACAATGGAGTCCTACCTTGCAAAACTAACCAAATACTAATTAAAATACAACAAACTCCAAATCTTATAAAAGAAATAGAAATCTGTGTTTTTGGGGCTGCTTAAGGGTCCCTTCCTCAAGTCATGAGCCAAGAGGGAGGAAGTAAGGCCTAGACACCTGCTGAAAACCTTATGGCGCTCCTTTTATCCCTGCTAACTTGCTACTGAAGTAAGGCACAAATGGAAGCAAACTAATAAACAACCAAGCCAATCTACACTACTTACAATGGAAATGCATCTAAAAACAAATTAACAATGAAACTATGAAACTACACTAAACATACATATACAAGAAAGAGAAGCTTTAGTTACTAGGGTTGGAACTAACCCAAGAGCTTCAACCCTCTGAGTTAACTCAGTTCTAGCTCAAAACAAAACTCATTCTTATTACCAAAAAATAAAATTACATCAATAAAACTTTCACAAGTTTGGAGCTCGAAAATAGCTTGGAGTTTTACAACCAAAATCCAAATCCTAATGAGGCTCTAGGCCTCTCTACTTATACAACTGAAGTCCCCAATGACTTCCTTAAAATCAGGGAGGCTTAGCTCCTGAACTCAAGATAAACTAGCTCTTTGTCTCTCACATGCTTGGTTTCCTTCTAATCCTCATGGCTTGGCTGCTTGCACTCCAAGTTTGTCTAATGGATGGAGGAATATTCGAAGGGGGGATAAGTAAATGAGGAGGATTTACCTCCTACAATCCCTCTACCTTGTCCCATTTGAATTTTAACCTTATTATTTGCAAAAATTCCTTGATCTTCTCCTTCAATCCTGCATTCAATGCATATTAGTCGACTAGGCATAATTTCCAACTCTAACTCATCTCATAAACAAAATATAATCAAGAACATGTAATAGGTTGTGATAAAAGTTGGTTTGACTAAGCTAGGAGGTGAATTAAGGCCCATATAATTACCCAATGATGAGGCTCATCATCACCCCCATGCTTAAAGTGTTTCTCATCCTCTGAGCAACTCAATCAGTATCCATATCATTCATAGCTCTAGTGGCCTCCCTGACATCCCATGCCTCTGTTGTTGTTTCCTCTTCTTTCTCATACAAGCTTGCTTTCCTTTCTACCACCTCCCACTGCCTCCTTTATTCTTCTTCCTTCCTTCCATCTATCATTCCTAAGAGTAGTGGTGGGCTGAGTTTTAGGCCAATCCAATTGAATTTCAGCCTTTGCATAGATTTCTTGTACATGGGTACCATGTTTAGTGCTTCTCTCAATCTTTGAGGAGAGTGGTACTCTCTTATCTTTAAGATGTATGGAAATGTGTTCCATCTCCTTAGGAAAGCATGTATGTTATCATCCCCTAATAGCCTAAACATGTCCTCAATATGTGAACTTGCTTGCACTTGGGCAACAAGATATCTAGTTGCAAGTTATGGATCATTTTCAATTAAATTATGGGTACTTATGAGGGCCATGGGATTTGACTATTCAGCTCTGATCATAAGAGGTTTAGTTTTATCTCTTGCTAATATCTTCTTCATCTCTGTAGCCCTTAAATCCTCATGGTTCATCCATGATGCCAAATCCATCAACTCTAAAACTCCTAGCTTTGCACTAAAGTCTCATACATTCCTGTATGTCAAGGCAATGTTGTCCACATAAAACTCAGCCATCTTGGCCCTATCTTCTAGTGTGTTATGATCACAAAGATCAATGAACTACCTGTAGTCCTGAAATGGCATGGTTTCTCTCTGTGCTAGGGTCTTGATCTAGAATTGTAGCCACTATTCCTTGAGGTATAGGGAATAATATTTAGCTGGAATCCTACACTATATTTCTTCCAAAGAGACAGTGGCCATACATGCCAATTTATTCTCTCTTTCTTACAGTTGTCCTCTCAACCATGAATTTTCTGTCTCTAGTTGATTTTTCATTATGGCCTCTTTGTCTCTCAAGATACTTAGTTCTTTGCCCATCTCCTTGAGCTTCTCCTCCATGTGCCCAATATCTTCCACCCCCTTGGATTTGGCAATCTACATCCATCGGTGAGTTTTGCCTCTCTCCTTCTCAAGCTCAAAAAATAGTGGAATACCAAACTTTTGAGGTATGACCCTACCTCCTTCAATAAACCTGTAGTAGGAGTCAAGGTTAGGTTGGGGGCTAGGTTCTTTTGACTCTTGATCCTCTTCTTTAGTTTCTTGTTGTTTTCCTACCTCCCTTTCCAATTTTTGTGTCTCTTGTAGGTTCAGCAGAGTATCTTATAGGACTTCTTCTACTTCCTGAAGATTCTATTGTGTACCCTCTAGGATTTATTTTCCCTTGGAGGAGGTTGATCTAGTCATAGGACTTCTCACATAGATGATAGGGGACTTAGGGGAAGGCATTTTCTCCCTTTGTTTAGGTGAGTCTTCAATCACAATGTGGATTTTGGTTTGTGTTTGGGGTTTCCCTTGCCTTATTCTTGTGCTTTTCCTTGTCCTAAAATATAAGGGGGTCTACCTCTGTCTTTTACCCTTTTTCTTGATGGGGGTGCTAAGAGCAGTGAGGGCAGTTGTTGCCTCTCTCTCAGTGGGTTCTGGAGACACCCTAGGTGACTCCTCCCTGTTTTATGTCCCCTCTTTTCCATTTCTTTCTTCACCTATGTCCTTCCTTTCTTCTTCCTCTAATAGATCCTCAACATGTTTATCAATTTCCTTCTTAACATCCTCCTCTATTTCTTCATCATCCTCCTTCTCTTTCTCCTCTTCTTCTTCATCTTCCTCATTTTCTTCTATTTCATCTCCTTCTTCATCCATCTCATCTTCATCTCCTTCTGTTTCTTCCTCTTCCTTCTCTACTTCTTCTTCCTTTGCTTCAGTCTCTTCCTCTTCCTCTTCACTGAAAGTAGGACTAACATCATATGTGAGAGCTTTGATGTCTTCCTCTGCCTACATGTCTCTGAAAACTAACCATTTTATAGGAGTTATGAGTTTTTGGATGGCATATTCTATAAGGATTCTAATTAACCCATGGTGAGCTAACTGTTGGGAATTTCCCTCTTGTACTTTAATGCTTGAGTCTATTAGTGATTGCAGTAGGAAGTATGGTATGTTGAGCCTGTGGTGAGGGGGTGTTTTTGCTCCAAATCTCAATTCTTCAAGAAGCCTAAAATGATAGCCATAGACCACACTATACCTACCCTCACATGAAATTTATTTGATCAGTTGGTATCTTACCTCATTCCAGGGATATGGAAAACTTTCTCTCCTTACTCCATTTTTTTCCTCAGTGGGTTCCTCACCTTCTAGAAAGAATTTCCTTTTGGAAACCTAGTTATCCCCTTTGTCGTCCTTCCTCCATGGTACTCCTAGGGGAAGTGTGGTCACTCTTGTGATGAGTTCAGGGGTGAGTTCTATGGAGAGGCCTCTTACCACAACAGTGGCATGAACTCTGGTGAGTGGAATGAGGGAGAGAGAAAAATCTTGGTCCACCTCATCATCATACCCCCTGAATTTTTTGAAAAAACCCATCCAATTATGCCTTGTGAAGATTTCTAGTACCTAAGGGTGTTGTTGGATTCTCACAGTGTTTGTGGTCTCCCTCTTATTAAACCCTCCTATCATCTTGGTTGGTGAGGTTTTGAGGAGATGAGATGGTTGATACAATGCATAAATAAAAAAATGAGATGACTGTGTGGACAATTCTCTTGCACAGCTGCCAAATTGATCAAACTAGAGGATTTTTTTATCAATTTACTTGGAAAGAGGAATGTAGTTACAGGGCCTACCTCTTCATAATTCTTGTTGTGGTCAACCCCGGAGATTTCCCTTTTGAAACTCTTCTCGACCTATCATGTAGATTTTATTTGTGTATCCTATAGGAATTCCTGTGCACGATCCTGTAGGAATTCCTGTGCAGTAAAACGATGTAGTTTTTTTTTTGGTAGGTTTCCTGGGTATGAGACCAACCTATGAGAGAGAGCCTCAAGAAAGTGAATGCATGAATGCATGGGGATGATGATTGTTTCCTCTTATGGTCATTTGGAGTGAGGTGTTGTGCTGGCAGCAGAGGTACATTTCCATTTTTGGACTGTTGGTCCCCACTACCACCTCATCACTCGCCACTCCTCGTAATCAACTCCCACCTTATGCATCCATAGATGTCCTTCTCCTTCTCTATTTTTGAGTTGACTACTGCCACGTGTGAGATGACACCCTCTTTTGTCTTTGTTGACTAAGCGAAGGTGGCCAAGTTAACTGGCCACCTTTTCACTTATAAACCAACTTACTCATAACCTTAAAAAAAAAAAATTAAGTACATGATGCCTATGAGAGATTGAGCAGGATACTTACCTGTGGTGCCAATACCTTGCTGCATTTGTTGGAGATCAAAGGTGTTTGTTGTGTGTAATCGATGCATGCTATTCTTCTTCCCTTCTTGTTTCTTTATGATGATCCCTTTGTTTGTGCAGGTACGTATTGTTGAAGATGGTGGTGTTGCTACTACTTTGGAGCCCCTTCTTCCCTCTGATCATCATGATGGAGGCTTTCTACTATTATGATTTGTATTCTGTGGGATAGGCTGCTATAGGATTTCCTACAAGGTGTCCTGTAGTGGGTTCTCCCATATAACTCTTAATCATACACTTTTATGGGGTTGTGAGGATGGTGGCATGGATGGAGAGAGAGACTAGGAGTGTGGAGAACGAGGAATACTTAGGTGATGCTCTCTATTCCTCCCCATTTCCCTTATTTTCGAAGACCATCAAAAGGAATTTTGAAACTAATTTTTTTTTAAGGGTGAATGCAAGGGTGATGGAATGATGGTGGTAAGGTATGGTGATGGAATGGTGATGAAGGGGGTGTTATTTCCTTGACATAGCAGGTCACTTTTCTTTAGGGTTTCTTCTTTTAGGATTTCTGGGTCACTATGATTCCTACAGGATCATCTTGTAAGTTTTCAAGGGATCCTATAGGTTTACTGTGGATCTTGTAGAAAACGTAGTCCCCTTGTAAACTGAAGGAAAGGAGTGGAAAAAATGAGAGAAATGGTAGAGTGATGAATGCAAATGAGTGGAAAAATAAAATGTGAGTGAAATAGGTCTCATGGTGATCCTCCTTTTCTTCTTCATTGTCCTTCTTGCTGGCCTACAAAAATAGAAATTTTCATGATATTTCTCTTCTTCCTTTTTTTCTTTTTTCTTTTGAAAACAACTAGGCTGCCTCTGAGAGGTTTTCATGCTAGTCGTTTGCCCTGGGTGCCTGTTTTCACCCAGGGACCTTTTTATTCTCAATTTTTTTTATTTTTCTTCCTTTTTTTTTTTATATTGACACTATTGGGTTGTCCTAAGAGTATTTCAACCCAATAGCGGGACTCAGGTGCCTCATGGAGGTTTTTACCTGAGCCCTTATTTTTTATTTTTATTTTCTCTCAGTGATTTGATGAGGCAGGAGTTGAAACTTGCTCCACTATCATCATTGTTTTATTGATATCATCAATGAACTCTTGTATTAACAAAGGTCTCTTGTAGATTTTCAATCGGTGTCCATTAACAAGTAAAGGAATAACCTCTTCATCTATGGTTCTGATCTTCACTGAACCATTATCATGGCATATTTCTACAGCTTAAGGTCCTAGCCATCTTGTCCTTAACTTGGCCTTGAAGTATTTATACCTAGAATCATATAACAATGCCTAATCACCTTCTTGGAATTGCTTTTCCTTGATGTTATTTTCATGCCATATCTTCCTCTGTAGTTGAATTACCTCTGTATGTAGGAGGGCTTTCATTCTAAAGTCACCCATACCATTCAACTGGAGCAATCTCTCTTCTTGTGCATTGTTGAGATCTAGATCTAGTTGAGCTGCCATCCTTAATGTGTTATACTCAAATTCAATGTACAACAAGGCCTTTTTCCCATAGACCATCTCATAGGGTGTAAATCCAGGGGTGGTCTTCCAAGTGGTGTTATAGGCCCAGGTGGCCTCAACTAGTATATCTGCCCAATCCTTCCTACTGTTGCTTACCACTTTGGTCAATATGCCCTCCAGTGCTCTATTGGTCACCTCCACTTGCCCATTAGCTTGTGGATGATAGGGAGTGGAGGTTATATGCTTGATCTTGTGCTGGTTGAGCAAGTCTTCAATCATGTTGGAGGTAAATTGGCTACCTTGATCTGTGACTGGCTCTCTAGGGTACCCAAATTTGTAGAATACATTGTCCCCTAGGAACTTAGCCACCTTCTCCTCTATTGCTTCCTTAATTACCTTGGTTTCAACCCACTTAGTCAAATAGTCAGTGCATAGAATGATGTATTGTTTTTCCTTGGAAAGAGAGTCAATAGGCCCAGTGAAGTCCATGCCCCACTTGTCAAATGGCTCGAAAGTCACTTGAGGCTGCAGAGGCATTTCATCTCTTGGAGTAGGCCTTCCCATCCTTTAGCACTGATCACACTGACTAGTATATCTTTTCACATCCTGATGAAGAGTGGGCCAATAATAGCCTGCTTGTAAAACTTTGAATGTTATCCTCTTTGCTGCAAAGTGACCTCCATAAGGCCCATCATGACAGGTCAAAAGGATGTCAAATAATTCCTCCTCCCTGACACACCTTCTCAAGATTTGATCTGGGCCAAGTTTGAAGAGATTTCCCCTAATCCAAGTGAAGTGGGCACTCTTCCTTACTATCTTGCTCTTTTCTTTGGAGGACAAGTTCGGTGGGAACTGTGCCAATACAAAATAGCTTTCTATGTCAGCAAACCATGGAGAGAGAACTGAAATAGAAAATAAGTGCTCATACGGTAACTGGTCATTAACAATTCCTTCTTCACCTACAGGAAAATTCAATCTCGACAAAAAGTCTAGAACAACATTTTCCTTACCAGGCTTATCAACAATAGTTAGATCAAACTGTTGTAATAAAAGTAACCATCTTATAATCCAAGCATTCATGTCTGGTTTATTCATTAAATATTTCATTGCATCATGGTAAGTATGCACAAATGTTTGATAGCCTATAATATAATGCCTAAATTTTTTCAATGAATGCACAATAGCCAAGAGTTCCTTTTTGGTCAATGTGTAATTTAGTTCAAACTTTAACATATTCTTACTGATAATGTAGATAGCATAAGGCAAATTTTCATCTATCTGACTTGGGGCTGCTCCTATGGCTTTGTGTGAAACATGAGCATGAATATGAAAGGGGAGGGCCCAATTTGGGCCTTGTAGAATCGATGTAGTGGTTTTTTCCTTTAGGGGTTATAAGGCCTCTTAACAACTTTTTGACCATATAAACTTAGAGTCCTTGGCCAACAAACCAAATAAAGGAGAGGCCAACTTGTTGAAGTCCTTTATGAACTTTTGGTTGTATCCAGCTAACCCTAAGAAACTTCTGACATCTCTCTACTTTTGAGGAGGTGGGACCCTTTGGATGATAGCTATTTTGTCCGGGTCCACCTGCAGTCCTTGCTGAGATATTAAATGACCTAGCACGGTCCCTGCAGTCATCAAGAATTCACATTTTTCGAGACTGAGAGACAGGTTCATTTCAATGCATTTGTGCAGTACTTTGCCTAGGTTGGACAAAGCCTCTTGAAAATCACAGCCACAAGGTGTAAAATCATCCATATAAATTTCCACCACATCATGCACTAACTCAGCAAAAATACTTAGGACTTCTCTCTAGAAAGTGGCAGGAGCATTTCATAGGCCAAAAGGAAGGACCCTATAAGAAAAAGTACCCCAAGGACAAGTGAAGGTGGTTTTATCCTGGTCTTTCGAGCTGATCTGGATTTGATAGTACCCACTGAATCCATTTAGGAAAGAGAAAACCTTTTTCCCTACCAGGCCATCTAGCACATGGTCAATGAAGGGTAGAGGGAAATGGTCCTTCTTTGTGGCTTTTTTCAACTCCCTATAATTGACACAAATTCTCCACTTACCGTTTTTCTTTGGAATTAACACCAAAGGAGAGACCCACTCACTATCGGAGATAGGGTAAATGAATCTTGCATCTAACAGTTTTTGTAGTTCTTCTTTGACTATATCTTTAATAGTTGGATTCATCCTTCTTTGGGGTTGCTGGACTGGCTTACAACTTATTTGATGTATATGTGGTGTGTAAACACTGAGGGGTGTACTCCCTTCATTTCTTTGTAACTCCAAGCGAAGGCTTCTAGGTTTTCCTTTAACATGTTGAATAACTTCTCTTCTTGGAGAGCAGAAAGAGATGGATTGATTTTCAAGGTTCTCTAAGGGCCGAATTCTATGGTTTCGACATGGAGGGGGTTGGAATCGGCTAAGAATAGGTCAATTGGATGATTGTTATGGGTTTCCGTTACTACATCTTCCGAGGGTAATGTGTTGGGAGTTGGATTTTGGAGCAGATTTTCGATCAAATCATCTTCATCCTGCTATCCTCCTCCCATGGTTGTTTCTAATGTATAATGTTGGGCTGAATAAACTTCATCTTCTTCCTCCTCCTCCAACCATAAAGGTAAATCATGCTCTAGAGATGGTTGAGCAGGATGGTATAGGACTAACTGCTTGGACATATGCCCATTATTGATGGTCATATTCTCAGCTCTGCAGCTAATGTAAGCATCGACAGTGGCCAACCATGGTCTCCCAAGGATGAGAAGGTAACTAGTGAGCTTAGCCTTAGGCTGGAGAACTAGGAAATATGCAAGGTACTCCCAAGAGTCAATGGATACCATCATATCCTCCACAATCCCCTCAGGGGTTACTGTGGAGTGGTCTGCAAGTTGCAGAACTGTTGTGGTCTTCCTCAATGAACCTTAGAGGTTGAGATTGAGAATGGTGTCCTTGGTCATCACATTAATGGCAGCCCCAAGATCGATTAAATTGTCTGGGACAATGGTGCCATTGATGTGCACATCTACTATAGGGCTTCCAGGGTCCAAATATTTAGGACAGATTACCGACCCCAGCATTAAGTCAGACAGTTTTCCAATGACATTAATGGTAGGGGCATCCCTTCTTACCTGGATGCTTGAAGAACTTCTCCTTAATAAACTTATTGTAAATAGGAACATCTTTTATTTATTGGAGAAGTGGAATCTTTACACATAGATTTTTCAATTCTCCCATGAGTTTAGTCTCTTCTGGGGTAGGCTAGAGTGGTTGGGTTAATTTATTAGGAAAGGGTGGATTCACTGTAAGAATGCTTTTCTCTCTTCCTTCCTCAACCTCCCTAGGTGGATGTGGAGGTTGGTTATAAGGGATAACTCTCCCAAATGTCAGGTTAATCTCCTAGATTTCCATAGCATAAGCTGGATATGATGTCTCTCCACTGTATACTTGTTGATCCTGTCTATTGTTTGGGTTCAGATTTGGTTGGGCAGGCATCTGGGGTTGCTTGGCTAGAGTAGAGTGTAGCAGCTATTGTTGAGTAGGTGGTGGAGGCCATAAAGATGGAGCATTTTTGTATTGGGGCCTCGACCCTTGGGGTGGTACATCCTACTGAGGTTGTGGTGAAGCATATGGTTGAAATGACTGACTGGCTAGATGGGAGTGATACTGAGATGCAAAGGACCAAGGAAGGGGTGTAGACCAGGAAGGATGAGAAGGGGGTCCCCAAGAAGGTATGGTTGTGGTTTGGTTGGGGTTTTAATATGCATGGGACGATTGTTTCATGCCCTGTTGGTATGGTCTCAGCCCATGAGGTCTCCTTTGGTTTATGTAGTAGAGTTTCTCACTAACCCTTTCAACTCCTTGATATAAATATTTAAGTCCAAGCAAAGAAGGGCACTTGTCTGGCTAGTGGTTTTCTTCAAAAAATAAGAAATTTCAATATAATTCAATGGACATTCATTCCTAGGATGCCTCTTGGTGCATCTAAGACAAAAAATGGCCAAGGCTCTCTCTCCTTCCTCCTGCTTTCTCTTAATGTGCATAACGTCCATTACAAGGCAACGGTTTCCATCATCTCACTTTTGAGATCTTCAAGCATGTTTCCAATTTCACCCTTGATGGATGAGTTGGAAGAGGATGCACTGACCACAGGTTGACTACCCCTACCCTTTTTCCTAGCTACCCTAGAATGGTTTCTAAAGATAGTCTTGATATCCTCATAGGGTAACTAGTAGATATCTCCTCCTGCTAACAAGTGTAGGGTATCAAGAAGATCTTCCCTTACTCCCTTAAGCAAGGCCATCTTTAGTGACTCAGGGTCAAGTGTGCACCTCACCCTTTTGTAACTAAGCTGGAATCTTTCTTCGTAATCCTCTAGGGATTCATCATTTCCTATGGTCATCCTGAAAGTTTCCTTTTTTAGTATCCTTTGACCGAAAGTAGTCTTGATATTTGTTGTTAAAGGCTTGTTGCATCTGAGCCCAAGTTGTGATGCTATCCCCAGATAAACCCATGAACCAGTGCAATGCTACATCCTTCAGGGTAGATGGAAATAGTTTTAACTTCTTCTCATCATATCTATATTCATAGGTTTGGCATATAACAACAAAATCAAATAGGAAAGTTTCGGGGTCTTCTATGATCAAGCCATGGAAATGAGGTAGGGCAGAGTGGCTTATATTTGTCATCTTAGTGTCCCCATTGGTTTCCCTGATTGGGAAGGCACCCTAAACTCTCTCTCTATTCCCTCTGTCATTTCTATTTTCAGCCATTACTTCAGTAGGAATGGGTTCTTCTTATTCTTCTTCCCCTGTAGGTTCCTCAAATATGTCAGGTTGCTCACCTAAGGTTTCTTCTAGTTCACAGCCACCAAAGAAGAGGGAAGGTTGGTTGTTTGATGTAGTGGGGGTATTTGGAAAAAAATTCCCTAAGTTATCCCTATTCCTACAAGGCATGAAAGGAAATGTTTTTGGTTTGGTTTTGTGTTTTTTTTTCAAACTTGGAAAGTACTTTGCAGAATTGAAATTTTTGATTGAATGAAAACTAATGATTGAATGAAAAGGCTACTTGTTGAATTGAAATCTTCCTTGCAAAATGGAAAGGAAAGAAGAAAATTGTAAATGGAAAAAAAGGAAAAAAAAACTAAATTACTTTTGCATAAATAAACCAATGGAAAAATATTGGAGACAAGAAATAGAAGAAAAGAAAGTAGTAATCACATTTTACCCATACACCTCCCTAGAAACAGCACCAAAACTTGATGAGCACTAGTATCGCAACAAGAATGTTGCAACGCCTGGGCTACCATCTTTACTTTATCAACCCGGGGTTCGTACAAATTTGGAGGTGACAGTGCTTTATACACAAGTAAAAGTGATGGTTCTGTTTATTGTCATTGTTCAGCTGGCAGGACACCACTGGGGTTCTCAAGCTAGACATCTATGGAGATAGAAGAAGCTTGATTTCTTGATGAAATAAAGGTGAATCTACTCTAAGAGAGATCTACTATATTGCAATAATGGAGAAGACCGAAATTCAATGCTAAATGGCACCACTTTCTAATTAACTACTAAGAAACTATGCTTTGCCAAAATTCTAAATCAACATGAACCAAATGCTACTATCTAAGTTATATAAGAAACAAGTATCAAACATCACTAATGTGCAAGTAAAAATACTGAGCTAAATCTATTTTTTCCTTTTTATCTTTTTATGCAAAATCAAGTATACAAACTAATTTCTTCTGGTGATGTGGTAGGTGAATTAAGGATGTTTGGGGATGGATGGAAGGGTTATGAGATGGTTGGATGGTGTGGGAGACCTTTGGGAGTCTTTTGGTGACTTCCTTGAGGTTTTCTCTCAATTCGGCCTCAAAACAGGCCATTTCAGGAAAACCTACAGGATGTACTAGAAACCTATATGATTCCCTATAAACCTAAATGATACAGCCGAGAACAAAATGTGAGGTGTTGGAGGTAATGGAAGGCTTAGTAAAGGTGGTTGATGGGTGTAATGGAGTGGGATAAGGTCTAGGATCACTAATAAGTCAACAACAAAGATAGTAGATGGTTGGATTCGCTCAATGTGCTTGGAAGAATTTCTATGAAAAATGATGAAATCTAGTGAAGGTGATGGTGAAAACAAGGGATGGCTAAGGTGGAAGGAGAGGAAGGTGTCTATTGGATATGAAGTCTTTGTCTCCTCCTGAAGCACCTACTTTGCATAAAACATATATTTTCCAAAAATCTATGTAAATAAGAAACATTCTCATAAACTAGAAAAGCAGAATTAATGAACTAACTGCTTACATTATGCATGAGGAAAGTTGCTGAAAGGATTGAAAGCATGGATGAGATATACTACAAAAATGAATATGAAAAATATGACAATGGAGTCCTACCTTGAAAAATTGACCAAATACTAATTAAAAGACAACAAACTCCAAAGCTTATAAAAGAAATAGAAATCTGTGTTTTTAGGGTTGCTTAAGGGTCCCTTCCTCAAGTCATGATCCCAGAAGGAGGAAGTGAGGCCAAGACACCTGCTGAAAACCTTCTGGTTCTCCTTTTATCCCTGGTAGCCTACTACTAAAGTAAGGCACAAATGGAAGCAAATTAATAAACAACCAAGCTAATCTACACTACTTGCAATGGAAATGCATCTAAAAACAAATTAACAATGAAGCTATGAAACCACACTAAACATACATATTAAAGAAAGAGGATTTTTGGCTGCAAGGTTTGGACCCTAACCCAAGAGCTTCAGCCCTTTGCATTAACTCAGTGCTGGCTCAAAACAAACCTCATTCTTATTACCAAAACAGAAAATTACATCAATAAAACTTTCACAAGTCTGAAGCTCGAAAATAGCTTAGAGTTTTACAAACAAAATCTGAATCTTAATGAGTCTCTAGGCCTCTCTACTTATACAAATGAAGTCCCTGACGACTTCCTTAAAATCAGGGAGGCTCAGCTCATGAACTAGAGATAAACTAGCTCTTTGTCTCTCACTTGCTCAGCTGCCTTATAATCCTCATGGCTTGGTTGCTTGCCCTCCGAGCTGGTATGATGGAAGGAGGAATATTCGAATGGGGCATAAGTAAATGAGGAGTATTTACCTCATACAATCCATCTCCCTTGTCCCATTCAAGTTTTAGCCTTAGTATTTGCAAAAATTCCTTGATTTTCTCCTTCAATCCTGCATTCAATGCATATTAGTCCACTAGGCATAATATCCAACTCTAATTCATCTCATACACAAAATATAATAAAAAACATGTAATAAGTTGTGAGAAAAGGTTGTTTGACTAAGTTAGGAGGTGAATTAAGGCCCATATAATCACCCAATGATGAGGCTCATCACTTCCTATGGAGGAGTTCATAATGCACGCTTTTTTTTACATTGTTTTGATGCAAGAATATTTTTGTTATTGCTACCACACATTTCATGTTGGATGAGATAATATGGTTGCATGGAAAATTTGGATTTTCATTGCTAGATCATAGTCACACTCTATTATTTTTGTTGTTTCCATGGATATTTGGTGATGTGCTAGTGTTGGGTCATCTAGAGTATATGTGTCTCATTGTTTATGTTTTCACCTCTATATGAAGCATGATGTTCCTTATGGTGTTGGATATTCATATGGTTAAGTCATGTTGATTTATATTACTTCTTATATATGGAGAGAATGTTGTTGCTTATGATGTTTTGGTATGATGGATGTTGTTGTTTGGTTTTTTATCTCATGGGCAGAGAGAGTTCATTGAAAACATGAGGTTGAGGAGAAAATAAATATATGTTATTGATGGTTCTATATTGCAAAAATATTTTATCATTGTGGTTGATGCATGGATTAGTGTTTTTCTATTGTTGCTTGATTGCACTACATGTTTTTGGTCCATATGCTACAAGTGATTCTACCACTTATTGATGTGCTACTCATGATTTGAGTTGATGATGAATTATGTTCATGGTTAATGGGATTAATGATGATGTGGATATATTTGTTGTTGCTAATTTTGTGGTTGATGCACATATGGAACATGGTGGTTTCTAGTGGTTTTAATGATCTTGTTGCAAGATCTTCATTGTTTGGATAGTGGTGGCCAAATGTTTAGTGGCCATGAACTAGCATATGGTTTAAATAGTGCTCCTATTATTGATGCTACATTTGGAGATCTTATGTCATAGCTCGTGGAGGCCTTGTACAATATGTATATGCCATGTATTACATTTCTATTGTTGCTGTCATATGGAGCATATATTGATGCTCATTGCCGCCATGTACTCATGATATTTAATGTTTTGGACATGTATTAATGAGACCACCTTTGTGTGTGGATGTAAAATCCATGTATTACCATTGTTTTGATCTTTTGGGCACATTTCTCATGGAGAGATCCATAGTGTCTAGTAGGTCTTGTTATTTACTATGTATAGGCAATGGTTGTCGACGTCATATTTTATGTTGTATATCTTTGATGTAGCCCCATTTTATTGGGTGTATGATGTAAACTTGAGTCCATAGAGTCATGGATGGTGATAGGAGAGTTCAAAGATGATTCATATGTCAGTCCTGTGTATATGTCACAACCATGTATTTTTTCCATGAAGCATTATATTGTATTGAAATGTATTGTATATCATGTCTAAAGTGAGTTGGAGTCATGGAACTTGAGTAGTAGTCTCTTGCACTTGGAAAGGAGGCTTAATGCAGTACGAACATGTGTTTCTTCACTAGCAGAGAGAGTGTGATTACAACGTCATTACATGCTTATGGGGAGCATGTTCAGGTTTCAGAAATGACATTGGTTAGAGACATGATTGGAAGTTGAGCTTCTTCATCTACATTAGCCTTTGCATTAATATGGTGTTGAGTATGTGATCCAAGATATTTTACTTACATATGCATTGGAATTACATATAACAGAGTTAATTAACCATGTAACTTAAAAACACATAAACAATGTGGAAATAATTAGAAGAACACAAAAAGCCATGACATAATGATTTGATTATAGAGTTCATCCAATTTTGACTATGTCTTCGAGCCCTGCTCAATAGTGGGGAGGCCTTCATTCATTAAGTGGCATAAAAAGAGATAAAAGTAAAAGAAAAATTATTTACAATCCTTATACCTCCAAGCTGGAAGATGGACAAAGAATGGAGAGGTCAGCTTCAAAAATAGACAGAACCACTGAACTCCTAGCAAAAAATCATACACAAACGCCTATCCAAACACCCAATTTAGATAATCAGGCCTTCTGCGACTTCTCGGAACCTCCTTGCTGCTCAAGGCGAGGTCTCGGCCTACTTCCAGGGTCAGGGTCTACTGTACAATACTTCTAAACTATTTTTTTGATCCTCTCTACCTTCTTCTGACACAAAAATGGCCTTTTATAAGCATCACGACAATCCCTCAATACTTGGGCAGTTCAAACAATAGACTAGGTTAAGCAAGCGGGTGTATTCCATAGAGATTCTTGGGCCCCTGAATAGTATGTGGTGAGAACACTTACAAAAATGGAAAAATTCTTTTAACTGTGCATTTAAACCAACGACAAGACTATCGACATTTCCAACCATCAACGAATAGTCCTAGGCCTAAGCAACAAGCACTCTTCGATAGCATGGACTCGTCGGGAATATAAAACATGATATATAACATATCACATATGGGGGACCCCATTGTAATCGCAATAGGTAGAAGGCCCACACTCTATGATGATCACAGACCTGTCGAGATAATAGAATGCAGTTTATAAAATATCACATCTGGATCCTCCCCGCAAATTGCAATTAGCAAAGTCCATCGGTAACATGTATATCATCCTGGTACTTTTGCAATATGTGATTGTCATTATATCGCATCACAACCTCACTTTGGTGGGGGCTAGTTCTTAAGTACTCATTCCTCCTCCAACCTGTAATATGCAATATCGCAATCATAGACGGGATCCTACCAGGGCGGATTCTCCTTAAGTCGTGACCTCTTTTTCTTCAATAAGTGAAATGTCAATCCAATGTTATCCTACCACTTGGCACTTCCCCATTTGCTGAGAGTGTCTGCCATGCCACTCCTCCTTATTGGAAAAAATACTGAGAGGGGAGTGAATCAGTATTATCAGATCAATAATTTTATTTCCCAAATAGATTTATATATGCTACTTCACTGAAGTGAGCTAGTGTGTACACGCAATTGTACTTAAAGAAACTAGTGTATATGCATAGAACTTGTGATTTAGACAATTTATCATGTGTTGAGCTTAAACCAGTATATCAGAGATTTATTAGACAATGCAGTAAAAGTAGAATAAAGCATCACACATAAGAAACCCACATGAACACCAAGATTCAAGGTGGAAACCCAATGTGTGTAAAAACCACCTGTTGATGTCGTCTTTGTCTTCTTTTAATAATAAGAAAATATGTTTACAATCTTGTACTAGTGTATACTCATACCAGTATGCAGGATTTTACCTACATAAGGTTACAACCTTCTCTATTTCTCCAGCTTCTACTAGAAGGGAGCTACAACCCCCATGCTCTTATACTAGCCAATATGTTTACTATCACGTAGGTGTGAGCCTACAGAAAACTCCACTCTTCCAGTAGGGACCACGTTTCATGAACTTTTACACTGGATACTCCTCGATCACAACACCACAATCTGAAGCCCACGTTTCATCAAATTTTCACTCTGGACCCATCAAAGCTTTTAAACTTGAACTGCATCAACCAATTTTTAGTTAATCTGAACAATCAAATCACTAACACCAAAACACTGTACTGAACCTAGAACTAGATGTAAGCTCAAAAATCATCCGTTAGAATGTATACGCTACTTGGCTGCACCCAAACTACGTGTATACTCTACTTCCATTAATTAAACCTGTGTGTACCTTCAAAACTACTGCAAACATAAACTTTTGAATCAAGTCTGTACCAACTATCAACATATTGAATATCTACTGTCAACTTTTAGAGCTTTACATAGGCAGAGGCAAAGATCACTTCTTCTCACTTATACAATCAATCAATCAAATGCCATCCTCCTTATGTATTTAGTTTTTACATTCAGATCTAAGAAGACTTGATTGACAGACAATAGTAAAATAATGGAATTTGATCAGATAGTTCAGTCAGATCTAAAAAAGAAGCTATTATTTTGTATACGTCACTTGAAAGAACTGAACCTACGTGTATATGCTCTTTGGCCGAGACAAAACTACATATAGATTTGCAAATATTGACTTAGAACTTTCTTGCAATTCCAAACTTCGGACAAACCCAGAGCTTGATGGATAACGAGTAAAACAGGCGCAAAAAATCAGATATAGTTTCAACCAATATTAGACCATTCAAGAATAAGTTATTTAATGTATCATGATCCTGATCCAACATTGAACTCAAGGTGCACATAAATATTTCAGATCCAGTCCCAAACACAACCCTGCAACATAACATATACCTGAGATAGAAGTATTCCTTAGAATCTTATTGCTTGCTCACTTGGCCTAATGATCTTCTCCTCCTTATATACTCTTAGGCCTTTCTCAATACCTTGGACCAAAACCAATTATGACCAAATACCTAGGGTGAATACCTTGGACCAAATACCTCAAACCAAATACCTTGGATCAAAATACCTTGGACCAAAAACTTGGTTTTTCATGTATGCACTTTTCCTCTTATGAAAGTGTGTGTATACGTTATACGCTACTTTTGTTTTGTTAACCTCCGTGTATACGCCTTTTGGACAAAGTGAACTAGCATACACCTCTCTTTCTTCATTCTTTGGAGTCTGATCTGTAATCCTTTATTGTTGACCTGTTGCACTGTGAACTGTCATTTGAATGAGTTGCCATCAAGGAAAACACCTATATCATAATGCCAACAATATCCCCCTTTGGACTTTATGGCAACAACATCATGAAGACACTCCCCCCCTTTGAAATCAAGGGAAAAGGGTGGACCAAGATATTCTCTCCCTTTGACATACATTATGTTGTCCATGCTTCGCCTAAGTACATGCTAAATTCGTTGATTGAGCTCCCCTTTGTTCATGCTGAGATGCACTGAAACTATCCATGCTCCCTGTGAGCACATGCAGAGTTTGCAAAAATATTCGCCAAAAGAATAACATGACTCTATAACTCAATTATGTGAGTATGACCTTCCTATCACCAATGACTCATACATACATCCATCTCCCAACCAAGTGAGGATATACCAAATGTTTATGCATGACAAAAATAATAAATATTACATCAACCATCCCATGAAAAGTGGGGATACAAATTACATCATTTGTCCAAGAGGACTCATTCAAATGTATGAGAATACATATCACACCCTAGACTTTTACATGACTTAAGCAACAAATGGTATAAATATATGAAGCCATAGCTGGACTCAGCAACCATAATGACAACAATGTTGAATGAACATGAAAGATAATGCTCCCCTTGACCCTGTGCTACCTGTGCATTGCTAACAAGTCAATGATCAAGGAATCTTTGTGAATCATATAAAAATTAATGAACAAAGCATATCGATAGACAGTAACCATCAATATTAGACAGAGCACCCATATTAGATCCTGCACCACTATTTTTCCTGTCTAACAAACATATACGCTCCTTGACCCATAGAAATCTGTGTCTGTACACGACTATACTTCATGAGACACACGTATAATAACCTTTCTCTAAAAAAATTGGATTTAACAGTAGGATGACATAGCAACTATTCCCATCTTTTGCCTGAGATATTTAAATGTTTCTTTCGGCAGTGGTTTAGTGAATATATCAATAACCTGTTCTTTGGAGGGAACATACTCCAATTTTACCTTTTGTTCGAGCACTTGTTCATGTACAACATGGTACTTGATGGGTATACGCTTGGTCTTGGAGTGCATGATTGAATTATTTGAAATACTGATGGCACTTGTATTATCACATAGAATGGAGATAGGTGGATTACATGTGATCTGAATGTCTTGTAAAGTTTACATCATCCAAAGTAGTTGTGTGAAGCAAGATGCAACAACCACATATTATGCTTCAGTTGTAGATAAAGAAATTGAACTTTGTTTCTTGTTGAACCAAGACACTAACCTGGAACGCATATAGAATTCACAACCACTAGTTCTTTTTCTATCATCAACAGTTCCTACCCAATCTGCATCTATATATGCATGAAGAGTAAGATTTGCATCTCTAGGATACCATAAACCAAAGTCCTGAGTTCCTTGAAGATATTTGAAAATTATTTTGACTACCTGAAGGTGTGATTCCTTTAGATTTTCTTGGAATCTTCCAACTATTCCTACTGCATTCATGATGTCAGGTTGGGTACCTATTAGATAAAGAAGACTACCAATCATGGATCTATAAGTTGGTTGATGTATTGCTATTGATTCATCATTTGAGCTAAGACTACATCCTGTTACCACTGGGGTACACATAGGTTTAGAATCTTCCATTCCATACCTTTTCAAGATCTATTTGAGATATTTGGTTTGTGACAGAAAAATACCATATTTATTTTTTTGAACTTGTAGACCAAGAAAATAGGTAAGTTCACCAAGCAAGGACATTTCAAATTCTTTATGCATTACTAAAGCAAAATTCAGACTCATGGATTCTTCATTGCTACCAAAAATGATATCATCAACATAAACAATAATAATTAGCAATTTATCAGTTTCAATCTTTGTATATAGATTTCTATCTGATGAACCTTTTGTAAAACCTTGTTAGTGTAGGTATTTGTCAAGGCAGTAATACCAGGCCCTTAGAGCGTGTTTCAGACCATACAGAGCCTTTTTGAGTCTGCATACAATTTTTGCTTCATTTCCAAGAATGAATCCCTCTGGCTGTTCAATATAAACTTCTTCCTCTAAATCTCCATTAAGGAAGGCTGATTTTACATCCATTTGGTATACTTTGAATTTCTAAAAGCTAGAAAGAGCAAGAAACATCCTTATGGCTTCAAGTTTGGCAATAAGTGCAAATGTTTCTTCAAACTCTATGCCTTCTTGTTCAGTATATCCTTTACAAACAAGTATGGCCTTGCTTCTAATGACTTCTCCATTTTCATTCAATTTGTTTTTGAATATCCATTTAGTTCCTATAATATTTTTATCATGAGGTCTAGGAACTAATTCCCAAGTATCATTCTTTTCAATTTTCTCAATTTCTTCGTCCATGGCCTTTACCCAACATTCATCTTTGCATGCTTCATTTACATTTTTAGGTTCAGTGGAAGATAGTAATGCTAGATAGCTTGAAGTCTCTGTAATATTTCTTCTTGTCTGTACACCTACCTATTTTTCCCCTAAAATTTGAATTTCTGGATGATTTTTCTGAACATACTTGGACGAACTCTTTTCTTCTACCATTATCTCTTATTCTGGTGCTTCATTGGTTTATTCTTCAATATCATTTTGATTTGATATGGGAAAATAATTCCCATATTCTTCATTGTCATAATCTTCTGTTGATTTTATGTGTTCTAGATTTTTGCATGCTTCATCAACTACAACATCAATGCTTTAAACAATTTTCCCAAGTCTGTTATTATAACATTTATATCCTTTAATTCTAGAGGAATAACCAAGAAGAATACCTTCATCTACTTTGGGTTCAAACTTACCGAGTTTTTAATCAATCCTTTTGATAAAACATTTTCTTCCAAAAACTTTAAAGTATTTTACAGTAGGAATCTTGCCATACCAAATTTCATATGGAGTTTGAGTGCTATTTACCCAAACATTTGTTTGGTTGAGAATAGTTACGGAAGTGAATGCAGCTTCACCCCAGAAGGTTGCAGGAGTTCCATATTCAATTAGCATATCTCGAGCCATTTTTTGAATAGTTCTGTTCATTCTTTCTACCACACCAATTTGTTGTGGAGTCCTTGCGGTGGAGAATTGCCTTTTCATTCCATGTTGTTCACAAAAGTGAAAGAATTCATCTGAGGTAAATTCCCCTCCTCAATCAGATATGATGCATTTGATTTTTCGATCTGATTCATTTTCAACCAAAGCTTTGAAGGCTTGGAACTTTTCAAATGCTTCATCTTTATGCTTTAGAAGACCTATCCAACACATTCTGGAAAAATTATCAATGAACAAAATAAAGTATTCTTCTCCACGGGTTGACTTTTTCCTTGATGGTCCACATAAATCAGTATGGACGAGTTCAAGAGGCATACTAGCTGACCCTTCTTTTTCCATGAAGTAAACTCTCGTTTGCTTACCGATTTGACATGGTTTTCATATTTTATTTTCAAGGATGCTGATATCTAGAAGATCACGAACAATCTTGAATCTGCATTCTTTTATTATTTTAGAAAAGCTTAGATGTCCCAATCTTCTATGCCACAACCATTTTTCATCACTTTTTCTTAGATAGCACTGTTATTGTCCCCCCTTGAGTATGTATAAGTTGTTTGGAGTTCTTGTACCTTTGATCACGGTCTCTGCTACATTTCTAGCTTTAAACTTTTCTTTCAAGAAAACAGAACCTTTACCTTTTATGATAGCAAGAGTGTCATTCCAAATGAGACATTCTTTTCCTTTTCTAGGGCATTATATGAGTGAAGTTTTTCTTTGTCACCTGTCATGTGTTTGGAGCATGCACTGTCGATGTACCAGTGATTTTATTATCCTTCTACATTCAAGGCTATACCACATCTTTCTATTTGAGATTCTTTCCTTCTCCATATCTTGGGATTTAATGGAATTTTCTCCTTTTGAGATGTTTACCGAAATTTATTCTTGCATTAAAATTCTTCATGACCAAAGTTGTTATAGGTTGAGCATTATATTACATTTCCAAGAGTAGAAAAGTTATTTTAGGAACTTCTCTTGATCCCTGTTACATTCCTTTGATTCCGTGCTTCTCTAGTCATGATGGTTTTGTAAGCAACGCATTGGGAAACTTTGTGCCCAAAATTATGACATGAAAAGCATTGCCCATTAAACAAGTTCTTGCGACTATCGAATCTATTAACATGGTGATTGTAATTTCTATTGATATTCATCTTTGGAGCAAAATGGGTATGATTTTCCTGAGGTTGGTTGTGGCTTCTATTCATACTTGGATTAAAATGAATATGATTTATCTGGTGATCAGCTGTATGCCTTTGCTGATGATTGTCATGCTGTTCACTGGTCTTTTCTACATCAAGATAGCTTTTGGTGGAGGTTGACAGCTTCTGTGATTGAGATGCTTCTTCAGTATATCCAAGACCTATCTTTATCAGAGGAGAACACTGAATTTTGATAATTTCATTTAAAGTTTCTGATCCTTTAGCAAATCTAATATTGAGATATTTCGTTTCCTCAAGATCCTTTCTTAGACCCACAATTTCACATTCTAGTTTTTCATTGTGTTTTTCCTTTTCAGAAAGTTCGTATGGCAAGGTATCTATAATCATATTCTTTTCTTCTAAAAAGATTTTGAGTTTAGAGATTTCTTCATGAAGGTCTTCCTCTTCTAAAGCATCCAAACATTATCATCGTCGTAAGCCATCACGAATCTATAATCATAACTATTAGATAAACCATCACTATCCTCTTCTAAACTATCCCAAAAATCATTGCTATCATAAGCCATGAGCAGTCTATAATCTTGTCTAGTTTCATCTTCATCACTATTAGATAAACCATAGCTATCTTCATGAGTATAGTAACTCCTTTTATTCACAATTTGTTTTCTATTCCCTTTTGCATATTCCCTTCCTTTTTCATATTTATCTTTATGAGGACATCTGGCATCACAATGACCGACTCTGCCACAAGCAAAGCATTTGAAGGGTAGCTTACCTCTAAACCTTCTGTTACCATGTTGAAGCTCCTTAACAAATTTTACCTCATCTTCTTCTAATTTGAAATATGTCCTGATTCATTGTGTTCTTCCTTTCCTTTTGATGAAGCTTTAAATGTGGTTCTCTCATATCTGATGGCCCTCCTTTTCTCATCTCAAAGGTAGTTAAGATTCTGTGAAGCTGTGTCATAGTGATATTTTGCAGATCCTGTTTTTCTTCTATGGCAGACACTCTTGATTCAAATTTAGCAGACAAGGATCTAAAAACTTTCTCAACTAAGGTAACTTCCTTTATTTCTTCACACATATTCTTCATACAATTAATAACCTCATCTATACGTAAGAAGTAACTAGCTATACTTTCATCACTATGCATCTTAAGAGTTTCATATTGAATTCTGAGAGTTTGAAGCTTAACACGTTTTACCTGAGAGTCTCCTTCATAGCTCAAAACAATTTTGTCCCATATTTATTTGGCTGATTTGAGTTGCATGACTTTGACAAACTCTAATTCTGACAGACTTCCCAATAAAGTATTGACAACTTTGGCATTGGTTTCATATTTCTTTTTACCTGCCGCATCTGTAGGAAATGTTGTTGGAAATGTATATCCTCCTTCCATAATTTCCCAGACATCTATTCCAAGCGATTGTAGATAGGTTGTGGTTCTTATTTTCCAATAAAAAAAGTTGCTCCCATCGAAGATTGGAAGTCTGATGGATCCCATGCTTTCTTAATTATTCATGTTAATGGATATCCCTCCAAGCGATCAAGCTTCTTCTGTAGGACCTGCAGTGATACCAATTGTTGTAAATAATACTGAGACGGGGGTGTATCAATATTATCATATCAATAATTTTTTTTCCCAAACAGATTTATATACGCTACTCCAGTGAAGTGAACTAGCGTGTACACGTGACTATACTTAAAGAAACCGGAGTTTATGTAGAGAACTTGTGATTTAGACAATTTATCATATGTTGAGCTTAAACCAGTATATCATGGATTTATTAGATAGTGCAGTAAAAGAAAAATAAAGCATCACACATAAGAAACACACATGAACACCGAGATTTAAGGTGGAAACCCATGTGGGTAAAAACCACCTACTGTTGTCGTCTATGTCTTCTTTTAATCATCAGAAAATATGTTTATAATCTTGTATTAGTGCAGAATCATACCAGTACACAAGCTTCTACCTACAGAAGTTTACAACCTTCTCTTGTTCTCCAACTTCTACTAGAAGGGAGCTACAACCCCCTAGCTCTTGTACTAGCCAATATGTTTACTAGTACGTAGGTGCCAGCCTACAGAAAACTCCACTCTTCCACCAACGACCACGTTTCATGAATTTTCAGACTAGATACTCTTGGATCACAACACCATAATCTGAAGGTCATGTTTCATCAAATTTTCACGTTGGACCCATCAAAGCTTTTAAACTTGAACTGCATCAACCAATATTCAGTTAATTTGAACAATCAGATCACTAACACCATGACATTGTACTAAAACCAGAACCCTGCATCATCATTCAGAACCAACTGTAACCTCAAAAATCATGCATAAGAATGTATACGCTACTTGGCTACACCCAAACTGCGTGTATACGCTACTTCCGTTAATTGAACTTGCGTATACCTTCAAAACTACTACAAACATAAACTTTTGAATGAAGTCTGTACCGACTATTAATATACTAAATATCTATTGTCAACTATCAAAGTTTTACATAGGCAGGGACAAAGATCACTTCTTCTCACTTATACAATTAATCAATCAAATGCCATCCTCCTTATGTATTCAATTTTTACATTGAGATATAAGCAGACATGATTGAAAAACAACGATAAAATAATAGAATTTGATGAGATAGTTCAATCAGATCTGAAAAGGAAGATTTTTTTTTGTATATGCTACTTGAATGAACTGAATCTGCGTGTATACGCTCTTTAGCTGGGACTAACCTGCGTGCAAATCTGAAAATATTGACTTAGAACTTTGCTACAATTCCAGACTTTAGACAAACCCACATCTTGATGGATAACAAGTAAAACAGGTGCAAAAAATCAAATATAGTTTCAACAATATTAGATCATTCAAGAATAATTTATTTCATGTCTCATGATCCTGATCCAACATTGAACTCAAGGTGCACATAAATATTTCAGATCCAGTCCCAAACACAACCCTGCAACATAAAACATACTTCAGATACAAGTATTCCTTAGAATCTTATTGCTTACACACTTGGCCTAATGATCTTCTCCTCTTTATATACTCTTAGGCCTTTCTCAATACCTTGGACCAAAACTACTTAGGACCAATACCTTGGACCAAATTCCTATGGTCAATACCTTGGACCAAATACCTCGGACCAAATACCTTCGATAAAAATACCTTGGACCAAAACTTGGTTTTCCAATATGTACGTGCTTTTCCTCTTGTGAAAGTAGATGTATACGTTATACGCTACTTTTATTCTATTAACTACTGTGTATATGATTTTTGGACAATGTGAACCAACATATACCTCTCTTTCTTCATTCTTTGGAGTCTAATCTGTAATCCTTTGTTATTGACCTGATGCATTGTGAACTATCATCTGAATGAGTTGCCATCAAGGAAAACACTTGTATCATAATGCCAACACTCCTTCCACCTAGATGAGTCAAACATCAACTTTGACTTACTCTATCTTCTTCATATGAACTTGGATTTTAGTGTAATTCACACCGTTGGAATCAAGTTGACAAGCACTTTGATCTGATGCTAATTTTATCCAGATTCTGTCACTTTGAGTTTTGAGCCCTCTACCATGCCATTGGTCCTTTTTGAAGATTCGCCTGGATCAATCCTTTGGGATCCTCCTGGATCAATCCTCCCCACTAAGAGATTTTGCACCACCAAAAGACCTTTTAGTAAATTGGAAAGTGAGGAAATTTCTCCCTCACTGTTTCATTCTCCATCCATCGATCTTTTCTTGGATGCATTCCTTTGAATCCAACACGGATATACTCCACAGCGCACCGTTGTGAAGTTATAGTTTACCGATCAAGTATGATACCTTCAGAAAACTTATCTAGATACTCTGGTGAAAAATCATCCACTGTAGGAATATTTGCAACCTCCCTGGTATCCATAATAAATGGAGGTTCGTAAAGCTTCAATTTTTCAACATTTACCACTAAGTACCATTTCTACATTTTCAGTTTTTCTACATTTACCACTTACATATAAGCAGGCAAGTAAAGATGAAAAGCATTGTCTCCAATCTTTGCCAATATGGTGAAGGGACCATATTAGATGGGTCTCAATTTCTTCCATTCTCCCTTCTTTCTATCCTTACTGATATGGAGCCATACCTTGTCCCCAAATTGAAATTGATGGTCAACTTGGTGCTTATCGTGTCATTCTTTATACCAATATTGACCCTTCTACAACTGTCCTGCACTGCCTAATGAATCACCTGTATCCTCTGAATGAACTTCCGTGCTTTGTCCCTATCATCACGTCCATTGCTATCCTCCTCTTTCGCAAAGACCCTGTCCAAGGGATCTCTAGGTAGACAACCAAAACATGTCTCAAATGATGAGCTCTATGTAGATGAATGTGTTTCTCAATTGTATGCATGTTGCACATAAGGAAGTTGTTCATCCCATAATTTCGGATGTTTACCACAATAGCCTCGCAAAAAGTGTACTAGGGTGCGGTTGACAACCTCTGTCAGTCCATCATTCGGTGGATGAAATTTTGTACTTCTTTTCAGCTTAGTGTCCATCATTCTCCACATGGTGGTCCAAAACTACCCAACAAGGTGAGAGTCTTGTTTCGACACAACAGACGTGGGCAACCCAAAATGGACCTAAACATGCTGAAATAAAAGAAAAGAAGCCTACTCAGTAGTAACCTGCTTTTTACAAGGCATTAAAATACACATTTTACTAAACCGATCCACAATGAAATACAAATAGTCGTGACCTTTCCTAGACATAGGAGAACCTCCTACAAAGTCCATGTAAACACTTTCCCATGGTCAACTCAGAATAGGGAGTGGTGTGTAGAGCCCAAGTTTTCTATTAAAGGGATTTGAAATAAAACACAACACACAACCCTTTACAATGTGAGTCACAATGTTTTTCATATGAGGCCAAAAGAAAAACCTTTGCAAATGACATAAAATTTTCTCATTTCCAAATGACCAGACACCACAAAGGTATGAGCCTCTCTGATTACATGAACTCTTTGATCACTACGTATTCACAGTTTTCCAATGTGGTACAATATATTTCCCTGCAAGTTGTCCACCTGTGATCCACGAGTCAGTTTTGCATAGATTACTTTAAAATCACTATCATTATAATATTGTTCCGCATAATTTTATAAAAATAAAGAAATATTTTGCAAAGACACATTTGCATAAATAGGAGGGCGAGAAATTATATCTGTTACTTTGTTGTTGGTGCCCTTATTGTATCTTAGCACCAAATGAAATTGTTGGAGGAATCCCTTTCATCTGAAGTGACAGGCTTGCTAAAGCTTGGATTGTGACTAAAGATACTACAAGGGTTGATGATCAGTATGGATGATGGTCTCCTTGTCGATCAGATAGTGTTTCCACATATTGACACTCTGGACCAAGGCATACAACTCCCTGTCATATGTGGGATAATTCACAACAGCCTGGGAGAAATTCTATGAATGGTAACATACATGCTTTCTTTGCTACATAAATATAACACCCATGGCATATTTGTTGGCATATGTTTCAATTTCAGAAGGTTGTTGAAGGAATAGTAAGGCTGGCACTAGTTTTGTGTTGATCTTCTCTTTCAATGTGTCGAAGAATTTCTGTTGTTTTCCTCCCCATTGAAAGGCCTGCTTCACACTAGTCAAGGTGGGTAAAGGGGTTGCGATAATGGAGAAGTTCACCATGAACCTTCTCCAATACTGTATTGCACCCTTAAAACTTCAAAACTCTGTAACATTCATGGGCTCAGGAAAATTCGTAATCTTCTCCACTTTAGAGGGATCTATCTTCAACTATCCATTACCGAAAATGTGCCCTAAATAAATCATAGAAGTCTTCCCAAACTCACACATTGACAGTTTCAAATAAAACTTTTCATTTTTCATAACATCAAGCACTTTCTTTAGATGATACACATGTTCATCCCATGTGCTACGATACACAATAATATTGTCCAGATATATAAGAACAAAATGATCAATAAAATACCTAAATAAATCATTCATTACCCTCATAAACGTGGTGGGAGCGTTTCATAGTTTGAATGGCATCACCATCCATTCAAACAATATCTGTTTGGTTTTGAATGCAATCTTCCAAATGTCCTGCTCTACAATTCTAACCTGGTGATAAACACTATGAAAATCCATCTTTGCAAAATAAACAACATTTTTCAACTGATCTAACAATTCATCAATGTGAGGGAGAGGGTATCGATTCTTCACCATGCTCTTGTTCCGAACCCTATAATCTACGCACATTCTCCATGTGCCATATTTCTTGGGCACCAACACAATCGATGAGCCACAAGGAGAATAATTTGGTCTGACACCTGTTTCTTGATCTCCTTCATCTCAATAGAAGCCATCATGTACATGCCAACATTCAGTGAAGGAGAATCCTGTTGTAAATGGATCTCATGTTGGATTTACCATTTAGGAAGCAATCCTCTCAGTTCTTGAAACAATCCATCATAATGAGAAACAATTTCAAATATTTCTTTCCTATGATCAAGATTATAGCCTTTGAAAGTGATAGCCATCTCGACCTATTTTGCTCTCACTATCATGAGCATGCACCCTTTACTGGAATTAACTAGTCATTTAATCTATCCTACACTTACAAGGCTAGAATTAACGTTTATATGATGAGCTCTGACTATATACTCTACCCATCCTTTGTGAGGTCATATTTGTTTTCATGCTAAAAGAAAACAACCTTTCTATCATATAGATATGGGCTTCCCAAGATGATTCCAAAGATGTCCAAAGGCACTACATCTAACTCTACCTCAACAACTAATTTAGAAGCAATAAAAAATTTGGCCCTACACTGCTTGGTGACCTGCAATTTGACTTTATCTCTTACCTAGCCAAGTGAGTATGGACTTGAATGAGGCTTAGTTTCAAGGCCTAACTTTTTCACTAAGGACTCTGAGATTAAGTTTGCTTGGGAACCTGAATCAAATAGGGTTTCCATATTTTTATGTTTTATGACAACTCTAATGTGGAATAAATCAATTCTCTTCTGCTCATTACTTACAGGCTCATTCAAATAACTAGTACTTGTAACAAAATCAGAATTATCATTAACAGAAAGAGTACCTCTTGCGCCCATGGCTGTGATCAATGTCTCATCACCGAAATTTGATCCAAGGTTCTCCATTGTTTCCACTATCTTCTGCTTCCCATTTCCACTGAATCTCTTCGGTCTTAACTCTGGATGCAGCTTGCAACAATGGTCCTCATCATGACCATATTTTTTGCAATGAGTGCAAGACAGTGTTGCTCTATCCACTTTCTTGGCTGCAACAGTATTCTTATCCTTCCCTTTTCCTTTCTTCTAGAATTTTCCATGCTGAGGTTTGTATGGTGCCTTTTTGGCTTGATCATCTCAATCATTCTTACCTCAGATTTCAATATGAATAGCCTTTACACTAGCCACATCAACTATAGTAGGTTCAAATAGTAATAATGAGTGTCTGATGTAACTATGTAGCACACCTATATACTTAGTTACAGTCTCAGGTGCATTTAATGAGATGCCCATATTCAATGCTTGTTTCTGAAATTCTTCAGTGAAGCTTTGCACATTCTGGCCCTTACCTTGCCTTCGATATTGCAAGTCCATAAGTTCCCTTTGCTTATAACCCAGTGGGTATAATTGGTCTTTCAATGCAGAAATAAAACTAAACCAGGTTTAGAGAAGGTTACCTGACTTTGTGTTACCCTTTTGCAACTTTCTCTCCCACCAAACGAGAGTAGTGTTGTTCAGCCGAAGAGATGCTAACTGGACTTTCACCTCATCTTCTTCAATCTGCTAGATCCTTTAATAAGCCTTTATCTATCTTAGCCAGTTATGAAGTTTTTCTGCACTACACTCTCTATTGTACATGGGTAGGTAAAACTTTACGTTTAACTTGAAGAACGAATTCTTAGATGTCTGCTTGGAATTTCGATGAGAGTGATGAGAACCATCACTTGAAGAAGGAGATGGAGGAGGCCCTTCTCCACCATATTCACGATGTTTTGACTCATGGTCATCGACATCCTTCTTCCCATGCCCAAGCATCTTCTCATACTCTGCAAACATCTTGTCTACTTTCCTTTTGATATTGTAGAATACCTTGTGGAAATTTTGTTCCTCTTCCCAACGAGCTTCTTCATTGGCCATGTTTCTTCTTCACTTTGCACATCCTACTTCAAGATCAAAGGAATTAAGCATTCCTTCTCCTCTTCACATGTTTTTCCAGGTTAGTGTAAACTCATGCAATTCACATCTACAAAGACCTGCTCCGATACCAAACTTGATCCAAGATATTTTACTTACATATGCATCAGAATTACATATAACATAGTTAATTAACCATGTAACTTAAAATCACGTAAACAATGTGGAAATAATCAAAAGAACACAAAAAACCATGACACAATGATTTGATTATGGAGTTCGTCTAATTTGACTGTCTCTGAGCCCTACTCAATAGTGGGGAGGCCTTCATTCACTAAGTGGCATTAAAAGAGATAAAAGTACAAGCAACATTCTTTAGAATCCTTATACCTCTAAGCTAGAATATGGACAAAGAATGGAGATGTTAGCTTCAGAAACAGACGAAACCACTGAACTCCTAGCAAAAAATTGTGCAAAAATGTCTATCCAGACACCCAATTTGGATAATCAGGCCTTCTACAACTTCTCAGAACCTCCCTGCTGCTCAAGGTGAGGTTTTGGCCTGCTACGAGGGTCATGGTCTACTGTAAAATACTTCTGAACTATTCTACTGATCCTCTCTACCTTCTTCCGACACAAAAATGACCTTTTATAAGCATCATGACAATCCCTCAATACCCAGGCAGTTCAAACAATAGACCAAGTTAAGTGAGCGGGCACATTTCATAGAGGTTCTCGGGCCCTTGAATAGTATGTGGCAATAACCCTTTCAAACATGGAAAAATTCTTCTAACTATGCGTTTAAACTGGTGGCAAGACTATTGGCATTTCTAGCCATTGGTGGAAAATGCCTTGCCCAAACAATAGGTATTCTATGATACGTTAGACCCTTCGGGAATATAAAATATGATATGTAACATATTGCATCTCGAGGACCCACGCTCTGTGATGATCGTGGACCTGCCAGGTTAATAGAAGGAATTTTATAAAATATCACATCCGGATCCTCCCCACAAATCGCAATCAGCGGGGTCCATCAACAACATGTATATCAGCGTGGTACTTGTACGATATGTGATCAAGATTATATCGCATCGCAACCTAGCTTCACCGAGGGCTGATTCTTAAGTACTCATTCCTCCTCTGACCTGCGATAGGAGATATCGCAATCACAACTAAGATCCTGCTAGGGCCGATTCTCCTTAAGGCGCGACGTCTTTTTCTGTGATAAGTGAAATGCGAGACCAATGGTAGCCTACCACTTGGAATTTCCCCATTCGTTGAGAGTGTCTTCCATGTCACTCCTCCTGCCACTAGGACGAGTCAAACATCAGCTTTGACTTCCTCTAACTTCTTCATATGAACTCATATTTGAGTGCCATTCGCACCATTGGAATCAAGATGATGAGCAAGTATTCGATCCGATGCTAAGTTTATCTAAATTCTGCCACTTTGAGTTTTGAGCCTTTTACCATGCTAGTGAAACATTTTGAAGATCCACCTGGGTCAATCCTCCAGGATCCTCCTGGATTAGTATGACAAGGGGAGTCCTACTCTCATCCAATATTATTGGTCATTTTCTTGAGTGGTTATATGGCCATTTTCCATTCATGTCAAAGGGGGAGATATTTGGATGGATAGAAATAAACCTCACTCGTTGGATGGACGTTGACATCAATTCCAAAGGGGGAGTTTGTTGGCATTGTAATTTTAGCATTGATGTCAAAATAATGATGACTAGACCTAGTGGAGATGATTTTGTGGCATGCCTAAGTGGAGAGTTTTTGAATTTGATTTGAGATGGAGTCATCACATGATGTGTTGATGGTAGATGTTGCTACTACAAGTGGTTGAAGTGTTGCTACATGTGTTACATATGCTTCTACATGTCTTGGAGGAATTGTATATGTTGCTACATGTGTTCAGTTATGGCTACATATGTTGAGGTGGTTCTACCAATATTGGAGGAAGTTGTATGAAATGATGTTGGTTTTGCAACAACTTGGAGATGTTGCTATAAGAGTTGGAGATGCTCCTACAAGTATTGGAGATGTTTAGATAGGTTTTGGTTGCTTCTTGAGACGTTGGAGGTGTTGGTCTTGGTGCTGAGATTGGTAGAATATTTCTTACATGTCATTGACTTGTTCTTAGCCTATTTCATTAGTTGTAGACTTATCACAGAGGTTTGGAGGAGTGATCAGGAGCTTAAGAAGATTTTCCATCCATTGGAAGAGGTTCTATACTGGAGATAGATTGGTTTCCTTCATCTTTAGCCTCATTCCCATGGAGACATGCTCATCAGAGTGGCTGAAAAGCTCTAGTCATATGGAGGTATGCTCATGAGAGCGATTATGACTTCCATACGCATGGAGACAATTCTATGGGAGCAAACGAGGCTTTTCACGAGAATTTCTGTGCATTCCTCATGCTGATCAACTATTTTTTCTATTGTGGCAACATTATTGATTGGTAATTTTCAGTTTATGTTCAAAACAATTTGTGGGACCGAAGCTAATTAAAGTTAAAGATATAAAAAGACAAGTGGATATAGTGATTTGATAGAGTCAATTTGCTGATCCAAATCAAATATAACATATGAACAAAGTTGTGTAGCCTAATAGTTCTTTGTAATTTTTGAGTTGAGAACTTGAGTTCATCTACATATTGGAGGAAGCTCAATGTTAGTGTGGTTGATTTGTATAATTGTGGTGTAGAGTGAGTGTGGAGGATTGTGTGCAAGATGCAAGTGTTGTCTAGTGCAAAATTTCTGAAGGAATTTTTAGTCTTAGAAGTAATGAGATGAAGTATGTTTCAACCATTATATTTGTGAAGTGAGTGAGAAGATGAAGTGTGGATTAAAGTAGTGTTTGAGCAATTGGTCCTTGTGTTGAGAACTTTTGTGGAGAGTTTGAATGTAGCTAGTGTTGCATATTTTCTATTTCGTTGTGTGCTTTGATGCTATGTTGTTGTAGTGCTCATGTTGAGTAGTTCTTGGTTTCATTTTGAAATATTTTAAAATGTGAACCACATAGACAAGAAGAGTTTGGTGACTCAGATGAATTCAATCTAAGTACGCAGTTTTCTTGATCCAATGTTGTTTAGATAGTTCCGAAGAATCTAGGAGAGGCTTGCTGGTCATGGTGGCTTCTAGCAGATAGGAGTTTGTAGGTTCATTTGTCAGTGCATGAGTATCCATGATCCAAGAGGATCTCGAGACACCAAGGGGATGGATATAGGCTTGAAATTAAAAATGGTAGAAAGGTGTAGTTGATGGCATCAGTTGAAAGGGCTCGTCTTCCTGACCGCGATGATGTGAACGGTTCGTCAAACCAAGCTCGTATGCAAAAGATAGAGCTCCTCAAATATTGGTATGGAAAAGGAAAAATTAGGCCCATAGAGCACAACATGGCATCCTAGTCAGCACGTGGGACCCACATAGCAGATTAACACTTGGCATTCCTCCAGTGGCCTTCTAGCCCTGCACAGGAGAAAAAATCATTTTTGGGTTATGGTTATTAAAATAACTAATTATATAAGTAAAAACCCAAAATATATAAAAACATGAAACAAAATATATAAAAATATTAAATAAAACAACCAACGTATCACAATACGTGGCAAGGTCAACGTGGGAAGGAATATGGTTACACCCATATAAAGGTTAAAAACCATATAATAACTATGTAAAAAAAAAAAACCAACATGAAAAGCACGTGGCATAGTCAAAAGGTTATATACCATATAATACATGGTATGGTTGAATGAAACAAACGTATGGTTACATGGTGAAGGATGATATAAACAACAATTGAAACACGTGGATCCGTTGCATGGTAATGGGTTAATGCATATGTGACCGGTCCATAGATAAGTGAAAACCAACGTGCATATATATAGTGGGTTATAACCGTTGAACAGTGGACTGTGCATGGGATACGGCCTTGTATGGGATGTTGACCGCAGTAGGTACGGTGGGGATGGGTGTGGTCCCGTGAGGTACGGGCCTGCCTCCCCAATAGTGGTAAAAATATATATATTATATTTTGGGTTTGGTAAAGCTTAGTAGGTTGGGTAAATATGGATTTGGTAAAAATAACTCATAATCATATTATGGTTTAATCCACCCAATTTTTTTTATATAAACTGATTTTTCTACCATTGCTAAGGGGGGAGATCAGCGGCATAAATTTCGAGACCAAGTGGTGGAACCTTGAGCACTCAGAAACATTGGTGGAACCTTACCTGAGCCCGGAGACGTAGTCCAAGAGGGACGAACTCCGTTATCAAGCTTCTTGTCTTCTTGTCATGCTTATGTGTTTCTTCTTCTTCTTCTCACATGTGCACATTTAAGTTTCTCTTTGGTTAAGCTACAACTGTTTATGTAATTCTTTTCATGCATTTATAAACAAAAGATAACCTGGATCAATCCAGGTGAGGATTGTTGATCATGGTTGTCTTCAGCGGATTGTAGTCCATAGATCTGCTTGAGAAATAGTAGCCATATTTGTCTCTCTATGTAAACAAGTGTTTGACATAATATAATTTTAGCAATATGGCAGCAGTAGGGAGGTTTTTTTTCCAGGGGAAGGGTTTTCCACCAGACATAATTTTGTCCATTATGTTGATTATTTTTATGGTTGCATGCATATTTTTGATACTTTGATCTATAGTTTATGTTTTAGTTTTTGCATGGTTTAAAAAAATAATAATTTGCAGAAAATTTTAAATGTGCCATCACCACTGCTTCAACCCCCGCTCAGTAGTGATCTATTTTCCAACAGATTCTACTTCCCCTCTACCTGCAAGTTCTGGTCCCACCATTACGCAAAAACAAGAGGTTTCCCAACCCACTATTTTGATTCCCCCTCTTGATGTCGAGATGAAAGATAGTTCCACCCCTATTCTCTACATGTCGTCAACCATCGGATCTATCTATTGGGACCCTATTGATGTTTCCTATTGTGAATATGTCGAACCTTTTTTGACAAAAACTTCGATCTCAACAATGGAGAAGTCACATATACTAGTCATTTGTTTCCCCTTGTTGATGATGTGCATGTGAACCTTGTCTCTCATCAAGATACCCTAGGTCGATCCTCTTCATCATGTTGTATCCCTTCATCCAATCCTCCAATATTCCATTATGATAAAGACATCATGGAAGCCATAACCACCCTTGATTATCCTTGGGATGATATGCACCATTGTGCATACTTCCTTTCACGGAAAACCCATGATAAATATTTTTTGGAGTCCAAAAATGTTCCCGTCCATTTGGGAACCTAGAAATTTTCCCTCCATCTTACTCGTGGTGATGAATTATGTATTTGACACTAATACCCTCACTATCTCCTCATTGGTGATGATATTTATTGTCCCGGTGTTCAAACTTTCCTTCATCATTGTTTCGCGTGTTCATTGTCTTCTTACATATTTTAGATGGATCCGTCATCCACATCACATATTGGTTATGTCGATGGTGCGAGTCGCTTCTCTAAGAATCTAGCCTCGGTAGCTTGGGACATTTTCACCCTTTGCATTTGCTAGTTCACTCCAATAGTGTCTGCATCAGATCTGACACCAATAACTAGGCCAAATATGATGCAGTGATAGGTTTATTAAACGATGTTGTTGATCATCGCATCCTTCACCTTCATGTTTCTCTTGATTCCTTGTTACTTGTCATGCAATTGAACGACATTTATCATGTGTGAAATCCTATCCTATTTAGAAAATATCTATGAGTTAAGATTTTGGAACGTGAATTTGAATCCATTTCATTCACTCATGTTCCTCAAGCGCAAAATAACTATGTAGATATCATTACAAATAAAGTTCTACATTAGCATTAATCACATGAATATACAAGAATACATCCATAACATAAACAAATGGTGAACCAAAATTGTCACAAAACATGCATAGTTATATTATGTATCATAATATCAAACATATAGCGTTTGGAGTCATTTACTCTAAATATATCTTACATGCCTATAACATGTTACAAAAAAAGAAAAAATTGGGACTCACATGTCCCTATGCCTATAGCATGTTACAAAAAAAACAAAAATAGGGACTCACATGTCCACCTACCTGTAAGTCATGAACTACCTGAAACACCATCGCTATGCGCCTCATGATACCTGCCCATTCCAAGGTAAGCCCAATGCACTCATCCATATATTTATCTTCTAGCTCATTCCATCTGTGGTCTGTCACCCCAGTCAGTAGTACTTCGATCCTATGATGGAGGTCCTCTAGGAGTGTATTACTATCCACTATCTCTCGTGATGTCAACCCTCTTTGATCTGGAGCCCCAAGTGTTATGGCTCATCCTACATATCCTGTCAGCCTTACCAGTGCTATATCTGCATACCACAAATTTAGAAATTGGTACTAGATACATTTATTTTCTAAACTTTACATGCAACCAATGTATAGAAACTATTACTTACCATCTCAATCCCATGTTCATTCTAGAAGTAGTGGTAGATCAGGATCCCCCTAAATTTTCATTCCATTATATGGACAGTCATCTATGTATATTGGAATCTATTCCAATTGAGAAAATAATGAAGGTTGGAACACACTTCTGGCACCTTGTTGCATTAGCTACCCCCAACAGTGCATCCTAGACTCTTGTGGGCTCCCATCATGGATGTGTACATGTGGACGGATAGTCAAGATATTCTCAAAGAGGAATGATAACACAATTATCCCAAATCAATAGTATTAATTGGTTTGTCACCTACATAATCCCAGATTTTTTTTCAATGATGACAACATCATTTGAGCCCACGCATAGTAGGTCCCTCCCAGTACACTCTCTAGAATTGTCATCTTCCCCACAGTGATGTGATGAAAGGCATGACTACCCAAGATCCACAAAACTGCTATGGATGTAGCTCGTGTCTAAAGTCTCTCCAAGTCCTAACTATGGATGGTCGTACATGTTGCAAGAGTAGTAGGTACACAATGACGTTCCATAAGCCCCATTAGATGCCTCCCATGAGGCAGTACTAGATGTATCTCATCCACCAACCCCATCTGGCAGCATTGTCGAGTCTCCCTTGTTCAAAGCATAAGAGATATGTCACCCTTGCATCGATGGAATCTGTTATGAATCCCCTTGAGTCTTGTTACAATATATCATCCATATCTGTGTTGCATTCATCCCATTGTGCTCATATTTTTTCTCCAGCTATATTTTCGTGTCTTTGAAAACCGTTCATCTGAGTAATTCACCATACCTTCTTGAATCAAGTCATTCGTTAATAGGTCAACCATTTATATCATTCTCTGACAAGGGAAGTCATCAATTTGCCTCTCATATTGTATCCTTTCATCATCATCCCCATTGTGAGTCCATTAGTCACATTTCTATTCTCCTCATGTCATTGTTGAGGAATCCTCATTGCCTCACCTCTGGCAGGATCTCTTCTGTCGACTTCAGCACATTTATTATTGGAGAGTGATTTAGAGGGCAGTGTACCTTGGTTACAACTTTCATCATTATTCAGTGCCTCAGATCAAGAAAAGGTAACCATCATTTCCCTTTGATTTGGTTGTTTCTCACGTGCTCGATTGCAGCTCATTCTCGCATGATCGAGGATTGTACACTTGATGGTCTGGTGATCCAGCAAATTTTACCAGTATTTCTCTGGTGTGCATGAGATGTTCCATACCTCATGAGGGGGTTACCCTTCAGGTATCCCCCCACATGCCCAGATGTCAGTAGATCATGATCTAGCCTCATGTGTAGTTCCACAGATTTGATGGGTTCGCTTTCCACCACTTGCAACATCCACAACATGCATGTCTCATTCAGATGATCCATTCATATCTTCCGAGCCCTCCCTTGTGCAGTAGGGCTTCTTTGGTTGTAATTTCCCTCATCATGTCATCTTGAGAGGAATTATGTCTCATGTACTTAGATTAGCAAATTTTATTGTATTCAATCTTGGCCTCTATTTTCCAGGCACATTATGTATATGAGACCCATGATATTATTGTATCACTTTCTGGCCCATTGATGGCAACATATCATATACCATGTACCTTGTAGCTTAGTCCCACATTGTTGGGCTCATCATCATCATTATTTGTACTCAGTTATCTGGGTAGGTATGGGTATTCCTCCCTTGCCTCATTTGAGATCATGTACTCCATAATAAAAGGAGACTTATATCATATTATATCATTCCTTACGTTGTTTCAACTATCTCTCTTTTTCTCTTTGTCTGACTCGCCTTTGGTGTCTCGTGGAAGTGTAAACTACAACTTATTTCGGTCATACGATTTTCTCCTCGAACTCATACATTAGAGGGCAATATAGCCTCAACTAAAAAATGATCATCTAGCCATTTATGACTAGGTGGAACAAAATACACCATTTGGGATTAATTTTACCATAGTAAAATCACTTTCAACATAGGAAATGATTTAGTAAACCATTTTTAATTAAATTATTTCTATTTAAAATAAAATACCCAATAAAAATAATTGAATCAACCACTATTTATTTAATTTTCTCTAAAAAAAATTATTTGATATTTATTTTTTAACACATTTGACTAAATCACCTTGGAATAATTAAATAAATCACTATTTATTTATTATTCCTTATTCTTATTTTTGGAATAATTATCAAACCTTAATTTAATAATTATTTCAAATTCACACCTTTCTTAATTCTTGCAAAGTGATTAGTAAATCATTTTAATTATTAATTACTTCAACCATTTTCTAAATAAATATATTTGACCACTTTGAATATCTTTTCCCTCTCCATGAAATATAATAAAGTATTCATAATGGTTACATCTTGATTTGGTCAATAATATTTTATTATTTTCTAATTTCTATCGTAGCCCAATACTTTGTTATAAATAAAAGGGTTTTCCATTCATTCTTCACCATGATCACTATCATTATCACCATTTTCATCTCATGCCATTTGAGCTCCCACTTGAGTTATATCTTGTTTTGGTTTTTCCACATATTAAGAGAGAGAAATAGATCTTTGAAGCCCAAGGACATCAAAGGACCAATCCCACGGAGGGGGGTTTACAGACCCATGTTGTAAATATTTTTCTTTGGGCATTATTAATAAAAATATTATTCATTTAAATTCTTCTTCTATTGGGTTATTACATCAGTTATTTCTTCTTGTTCTATATTTTAGATTGCATGTGATCAGTTTATTGCAGCGTTTTCTTCTTTTCACAATGCAGATATGAAGCATAAACAACCATATATTTTTGTTATGGTCACTTGTCACGAGTGACTTAAGTGAGGTATTTTTGGTACACTTGATAAGAATTTTTGTATTAACAATTTTAGCTGCTTAGGAATGTTTGATGTGTCCAATAATGGTGGAATGTATGGTTGAAGGTGATCCACATTAAATATGAGGTGAAGGCCAAGGAATGGGGGATACTAAGATCAAAATTGTTGTCTCCCAAAGCCTTGGTGATGGTTTAATACTTGTATCAGAGTGGTTGAATCTTGTGATGAGTTCTAATAAAGCATTCTTTTTGCAAATGTAACCAAAATTTGTTGCCCACCTGAAACTTATCTGTCGCTTGATACTGATCATGTCGTTGTTTGAACTTAGTCTTCACTTTATCCAAGATGTCATGAACATTCTTGTCCATGTTCTTAATTCACCCTATAAATTGAGTGCCATTATCAGATTCAAACTAAACATGGGTAGATTCTTCTTGTCTAGTTGCAAAAGGAAGTACAACATTAAGAGGAAATAATAGTTGAATTCTCAAGCCCACTTGAAAGAGGTTGTGGCTAGTCAAGCTATGGAGACCTATGTTATAGTTTTGTTGCACATAAGGAGGAAACCTTTCTTTTGGCTCCCACTATTGATAATCAATTGTAGCGAAGAAACCTTCACCCAAATTTGTGAGTGGAAGAGATGCCCCCCCTACTCTAGATCTTCCAACTCAATATTCTGTACCTTACTGGTGGTACTGGTGGAACTGGGCTCTACATCAATAATATAGTTCCCCTTTTCATTCACCTTGTCAAGTTTTCACTTAGAGTTTGAACATGCATTTAAAATTTAAGCTTCCATCTTAGCCATCAGTGACTATTTGGCTCGACACTCAATTGTGTTATGAGTAGGGCTCTTATGGAACTCACACCATTTTCTTGTGTCCTTCACCTTCATGGTGTTATTCTTTTATTTTGGCTTCAGTGGGTTATATTGGGTCCCCCAACTTGGCTCTGTGCTTTTTTCTATAGTTTGGGGGCACCTTTTCCGACTTCGAATTCAAAGATCCAAAGTCTCACCTCTTCTGTTTAAATTTCTACTCAATCTTGACAACATATTGTTATGTGGTGTCAACTAAGGAGATGTATGAGAACTCCATCTCATCCTATATGTATTTATGTACACAATTATGGTACTCAAGTAAAAGATGTCGCTCATAATTCTTAATACCCAACTTTGTGTGAAGGGTACGAAAAATGTTTGTTAACTCTGGCATGTCTTAGTCCCTTCCTTACCATAGTGTGGCCCATTTTTAAGTACTTATCATTATAGCTCCAAAAATGGTAATATTGTTCCTTGATGGTGTATAAGAAGGAATTCCATATCAGTGCGACTAAAAATAGTGAGGGTTCCTTCTTGTCCCTCTTGTCACCAGTAGGTTTCCCACCAGTTCTTTATGTGTGGCGCGACTTTGAGGAGTGTAACTGTAATATTCTCCCTATTGGGAAAGGTATTGATGGAAAAATATCCTTCCAACAAATTTAACCATCTATCTACCACATATGCATCTTTCTAGCCTTCAAATATAGGAATGTCAAAGTTAACTTGTACCTTAAATGAAACAACGACTTTGAAGTTACTATTAGATGAATATGCTTGGCTCATTGATAATTGATGAAGGATCTAGGAGAGCTGTCCATCATCTCGTTCCTTTGTCACTCGAGGGCTTCTTTTAGTAACATTTTAAAAGGAGATATTTCTCCCTCGTATTTATTTTCTTCCACCATGGGACACCATCAGGGTTAATGAGGGTGGTCGTGCAAGGGTTCAACTAGTTCAAGTCTTAACTCCTTATACCCCGATCTCGTTGGGGACATGCACAAAAAAATAGAGAAATAACATAATGCTCTTATACCACATATCAATTTATGTAGGAATGAAATAAAATACATATTTAAATCGAAACATAGAGCTACAACAAAAAATAAACTTCGATTAGTTAATAACAAATACTAAAAATTGTTTACATCAAGAATGGAAACAAACTAGCTCAGTCGATGGTAGTGTATTTTTGAGAAGCGTTGTGATGAATATGTGCCTTATAAATTGTGTTATAATGAGGCTTAGTTGCCATTTTATTATTAAGAAACAATGGAAAACGCTAAACATCCAAAAACCTAACCCTAATAGATGAATCACCAAAGGTTTGTGGGCCCCATTGGGGTTAGTTGGTACATCAACTTCCCGAGGTTTTAACTTTTTCATCCTATCTCAATTTGACATGTACGATACCTTGTTAGAATGATCTAGTTGAGGAAAACAAATTTTGATTGTACACCCAAGCCACAAGCTGTGGGTTTGCCCATTTTCCAAAGAAAAAAACATCATTTGGGGCCTCAAAATGGCTCTGGAAGTTTAGGACTTGAAAAGCTGCCAAAAATAGTAAATTGTGCTATAATTAAGGAAACTAAAAGAAATAGTGTTGAGGGTACAAATGAAATAGGTGGGCGGCCACCAATATCTACTTGGATCACCATCAAATAAGATCTTGAACTCCTTAAAATAATAGAAAAATGAATGTGTCCAACCTCTTTCTTCATCCAACACATGGGAAAATAACTCGACCTTTTTTTCTAGATGAAAAAACCTAGAACAATCTTTCTTTTATGCTACTCTTCCTTCCTTGGAGGTCTACAACTCTCTTATTTTCTACTAGTCCTCTATAAGGTGATTTCTATAGTTTTTGAATGGCCTCCATGCCACTCCTATATATAGTTCTCAAGGGGTGAGTATTAACCCTAAGGGTTATGTCTCTTGGCTCCCAGTGAGCTTGAGCCTACATGCTCAAACACTAAAAACATTAATAATAAAAATATTCTTTGGTCCTAAACCCATTTATTTTGGTTTAAAACCCCTAGGTTTGGGTAATTTTCCCATAATCATTCACTTTGTGGGTAATTTCCTCATAAATGAACTATCCATGATTTGTGGGAGTACCTCCCAAGCTACATTGATTTTCAACAATCCCTCTTATCAAGGAAGGCACTTCCATTCCATATAAGTAACTTATTAGGGACACAATATCCATTCATAGTATCCATTACGGTTCTAAAACCTACAGTATGAATGATGCTCTCGTCAGAAGATTCCCTACCATGATAAACCTCTTGCTTGACCTTCTCTTGATAGGCCTTCAAGCCATTATAGTTTCCTTATTGCCAACTATAGAATTCTCCTTACTTCCCACTAACCATGCACTCTTATGGGGTTACAGAATCTTCCTATGACTCTAAAAAATATCACTCAAACTCAACTCCCTCTTAGTCTCATAAACTTCCTTGTTCCCTTGATCTATAGGATTTCCATTTATCTCGTATAAACCACTCTACCTAACTCCAATAACCTTAGGCGTGGAGTTATAGCCTCTGGGCTTAAGAATGACCTTTCCATCCTAGAGCAATACTTCAAAACCATTTTGCTTAATTGCTGACACAAACATGCTACAACTGAGCTTTGGTACCCATAGTAAATCTTGGACTCCTAACAACCCTCCAAACTCCATCCTAAATGGAACCATACCTAACACTGTGATAGTCTTCAAACACTTATCGCCAACCTTCATGAGCAATTTAGATTCCCATTCATTTAGAGTCTCAAATACTTCTTACAATCCTATCATATGCTTAGATACTCTGCTATCAATGAACCATGCACCCCCATCAATGGTGCCCTTTGAGGGATGAGAACCTTAACAAACTCCTCCTCGAGCCTTCTTGCACAGTCACTGTACTCATTTTTAGATGTAGCATCCATTACCATATCTTTATTCTTCTCATTATCTCCTTTCTTTCTATAAGGGCACTTAATTGCATAATGACCAAACTCACCACATTGCAAAACACTTCACTTTGGTCAAGTACTTCTTCTTCTTGTCATTGTCTAAATTCACTTTGTCATTCATCTTACTAGTGAGAGCCAAATTCTCTCCATCAAAACTCTTCTTATAGAAATATTCATCCCAAAGTTCCTCTTAGATCAAATCATCCCATAACCTGTTCCAATCTTGAAATTTATCTTCAGCAACTATTCCTTTGATAAATGGATTCCATTCCTTGGTGAAGTCCTTGAAGGAAATTTTCACTAATTCAGAATCTGGAAGGTTATCACCAACAAAAACAAGCTCATTGCGAACTTGAGAAACTCTCATGAGATATAAAGCCACATTCTCTCTCAATACCATCAATTAGTTCTCATTCTTATTCTGGAACAAATCTTGAACAACCTTCCTCATATCACATGTAGTGTTCTTCCTGGTAAGATGAGGTATCAAGTGATATTTTAATCCATCTAGGATTATCATCTTGGCCTTTGCATCCAACTCCTTTGGATATGTCCGCTTCGAAATATCCTTGTTAGCAAACTCCCATATCTTATTCACCAATAAGACTAGCTTGATTCTTTCCTTCCATGAACTCTAGTTTGACAACTCATCCAACATATCCTCATACCTCAATCCAACAATCATCTTTGACATGTTGTTAGTCCTTCAACAAAAAATAAACCAACTCCCTCTTCGTTTTCTTGTTGTGCACACTTCGATTCAATTGTCCCTTCAAAGTAGCTCTAATGCCAAGTTGAAATTTCACTTACATAGGCTAGGTTTGGTTTATGGTTAGATTTAGCAAACAAAAACACTAGTAATGTTCAACCAAAATAAATTTTCGCATCATAAATATAACAACAATGAAACAATAAAGTATATATATATATATATATATATATAGGGATCATGGCCCTTTATGAAACCCAATACAATGCTAGTATACAATAGGGTTTGAGGTCAACTCCTTTAGACCTTCAATTTTCCCAACAAATCAAAGTGAAAACTTACAACTTACTTGTTTGTTGTTTTGTGGGTCACCTCCTCACAAATCGAGTACCCATGATTTGTGGCACCTCCCAAGCTACACTAATGTTCAGCATTCTTATACCACTTAATGATAAGATTATTTGTAAACTCTTGTGGATATTACACTAGAATAGTTTGTCACAACATATTTGACAAATTTATTGAAATATATATAGGTCATTTTTACTTTATAAATTAGATTCCTTAATAGTTTATTTGTTGAAATGAATGAATGAATGAAATAGCCAAAATGCGAGAAACAAAGAATAGCAACACACAACAAACACATCCACAACAGACATAGATTTTTCCTTGTGAAACCATTATGGGATAAAACCTATCTATAAGGTGAGGCTACTCTACTCATTTTTTTTTCTAGTATGGAAATATGAAAATACAAAGGAATGGGTACTCTCTATTGCAACTACCCCCACTCCACATTTACGTAATTTCACTAGCTTGCCAGGGTAAACATGAGAAGAAGAGTTGCTATGACATGAACTGAACTCCAAGCTTCAGTTATGGAAGTGCGGTCAACAAATGAAACTTACTGACCATAAAATAACATTCTACAGGGCTTATAGCACGCTCAGAGGTTAAAGAATTGCAGCACGTGACCCAACCCTAAGCTAAATAATTTTTTCAGTGACCTAGGCCCACAACCACATGCACAAGCTTGCAAGGGTGTGTAGTATATCTAACCTGCAAATATATGAAAATAGAAAATATGCCCAAAAATAACAAGAGAGAAATAGATAAACTTCAGATCTTTATTTACATCAAAACCATTGAGGTAGGGTAACACCATACAATCACTCCTTAGGGAAGGAGAACACTCCACAAGCCATATCCTTACCAATACAATAATCCTTGACATCCCTTAATGGGGAGTCTGTAGCCTCTATATAGACTTCATACATACAATACCATGGGTGTCTGAATACCATATATCTAATACAATGGGATTATTACATTATTCCTAACTACTAGTGGTCCTTTACATGATGCGGGTTAGCCACTTTATTTATTAACTATGGCCCATCACATTATTACCTTATTCCCTTGGGTACCTCCCTTTGTATCCCATGCCCCATAATATACCCCCTAGTTATACTACATTCCACCTCCCTTAAACATGTTTCATACCTGAAACATAAGAACAACACAAATAATAAGATCTACTCAAAAGAGTAGTCCACTGGTACCATGCACGTGCGTCTAGCCATCCCAGAGACAGGTGATTACTCGATCTAGTTGGTGCCTCACTCGCTTGAAATGGGAGTTGATACTGGAAATTCCTCTGTGTTGATGGGCTATAGTTGGATCTTCACACCGCTTTATCTGTCGTGTGGAGGTTATTGTCCTTATTGCTAATTCGTTTCCATTGTGTTGGTTGTTTTCATGTTGGGTGATGTGGGTGGTGATATGTTGAAGTTTTAACCAATGGTGTATCTTTCTTTAATGTACCCCCTAATGGAGCCTGATTGGTATCTAGTACATGTTGTGGTACCTACACTTGTTGCTTATCTTCCAGTATTACTTCAACCACAGACTCCTCATCTGATATATCAATACCTGCAACATTTTTTTGCTTCAACCTCCTTGGACTCTACCTATTTATTGATGGAAATATCCTTGAATGTAATTTTCTTCTTTTTATACCGGAGCTTCACGAATTTCTTCTGCACATTAATATTGATAGTACCAATAGATTCCATCCACAGGTATCATAAACCAACATCCACATTAGCTATATTTGAAGCATAAAAATAAGAATGCAATACATATTTATCCACAAAAATCTTCAAATATTTATAAACTTGCACCTGCTCATTATTAACCTGTGTGTACTCCATTTGTTTGGCTGGGACATGCAATCTTTTAGCCAAATGAACATTAATAAAATTATGCTTGCTATTAGGATTGATAGACACAATTATATTATCTTTCTGAATACATCCATGAACATGTAATAATGAGATATCATCAAAAGATGACCCTTTCCATGTTTCATTATCCTATTGTGTGCATGAGACCATTTGTCCAAAAGGAGCTTTTCAAATTCTTCATCCAAAAGTTTGGACAACTTATTGTTGTCAAGTGAGCTCCACCATATGGCAGCCTCATCTATAAAAAAAAAACCATACTAAACTTTCCAATATTTCATAGATATTTTCTTAAGATCTTGTATGAATTCTTCAATTGTACGGCCATTATCTTTCCCTATAAAAAAAGAAATCCTTGCTAAAAGCCATGAAGAGGGCTTTGAAAAAATCACTTACATTGAAAAAAATTTAAAATGGACACAACTCGATCAATATGGATCAAAAACATTAATATAACCTGTTTTTCAAAATGGAACGACCATTCTGCATCTTCCCATGTGATATAAACCTCTATCTAGGCACTATGGAAATTCAAATTCACTCTGCAACTATACCACCGTGAAAATTTCTTAAAAAAGAGTTGATTTTAAATTAGCAATATATCCCTCATCTGGACTCCAATTCGACCAATTTTTTTGTTTAAATTGGGTAATTTTTCAATCGGATCTTAGATCTGTGATTAGTTTATAAAAATTCCCCAAAAAAGATGCAAAAATTTACTGAAGATCCACCGTCCACAAATTTTCGTCAAAAAACATTCTGGAACACAACTGATTTTTAAATCAACGATATCTCCCTCATTTGAACTCCGATTCAGTTGAATGTTTTTTTAATTTGGGTATTTTTGCAAAGAATCCAAATTTGCAATTTTTTTCTATAAATTTTGCATCAGAAATTTCATTTCTGATCTTCAAACTTGTCGCCCCAAAAATTCCTAAAAAATAAAAATAAAAAATATATCTCTGCTTTACCCAAGAAACTGCTATGATACCACTTGTAGTATATCTGACATGTAAATATATAAAAATAGAAAATATGCCCAGAAATAAAAAGAGAGAAATAGATAGACTTCATATATTTATTAATATCAAAACCCTTGAGGTAGGGTAACACCATACAATCACTCCTCAGGGAAGGAGAACACTCCACAAGCCATATTCTTGCCAATACAATAATCCTTGACATCCCTCAATGGAGAGTCTCTAGCCTCTATATAGGCTTCATACATACAATACCTTGGGTCATTACCATGGGTCTCTTAATACCATATATCTAATACAATGGGATTATTACATTATTCCTAACTATTAGTGGTCTTTTACATGATGTGGGTTAACCACTTAATTTATTAACTATGGCCCATCACATTATTACCTTATTCCCTTGGGTACCTCCCTTTGAACTTCATACCCCATAATATCCCCCCTAGGAATACTACAGTGTGGTTATGACCCTCCACCAACATGCACAACCCTTCCTGATTGAAATTATAGCCCAAAATACTCAATTGAGAGGTTGTGGTCCCGAGATCTGAGCCACAATTCTTGGCCAGCCTCCAGACCACTCCCTAAAATTTCCTGAGACTTTTTACAATGATAAGAAACTTAATGACATTGCTAATCATACAAAACTTGAACAAAAACTCGAACTAACCAAGTCTAACCATGACAGTCATTTTATCAAACATATGGTGAACATTTAAACTATAGGTCATGATCACATATTTGACCATATGAGTATGAAACTTATATGGGAGTCACCAAGAAGGTCTAATTCCCTTTCATAATAGCTGAAATAACACTTGTTATCCCATCCATTCATTAACCATCAAATACTTATCAAATCCTAAACAAGACATAGTTAGATCACATTACCAATCCATCATTATAAGCAACATATAACCAAATTATTAACCATGATAGAATAACCATCAAATCACCATGATAACAAGTACAAGCGATGATATATTACACTAGGAAAACATCTCCTATTAACTTATGCAAAAGCAAACCAAGTCAGGCACTTCCACATACAACCC
>APFE031301259.1:0-10829 GCA_000404065.3 Pinus taeda
GAAGTAATGGCATCTCTTTCAGTAGTTTGCATTCTCATCTTTGCATCAGTAGGACTAGCTAGTAGAATTAGGGTTTGTTAGGGTTTGCACTTTCCTTCAGCTTTCCAATCTCTTTTTCGCAAATAGATTAGATTTCATCCATCAATTAAAAAGCTTCTTCTAAAGAGCTCATAGAAGTTGGCTTAAGCTCCTAGCAGACTTGTGCCAGTTGACTAAGTGACAGTTGCGAAAAGAGCTAGTACTTGTGCATATAGCACCACCGCTTCCAAGTTTGTTACGAACTACCGGGTTGATAAAAATAAAGAAGGGAGTCACAGGAGTTGCAGCATTATTGTTGCAATACTGGAGCCCACTAGGAAGGCACCTTCCTCGTTCCATTAAAACTACACTAATGCCATAGCATTAGAAATCATACTCTACAACAAATGTTTTTGTGAAGTCAGTTGTGGCCAAGAAAAGAGTCGTGTACATAGCCTCCTTAAGCTTTTCAAAGGCTTTGGTTTCTTGTTGAGTCTAATAAAATGTTTCCTTCTTTAATAATGTTGTTAGCGGAGCTATTATTTGAACATAATTCTTGACAAAATTGTAGTAATAACCTGTCAATCCTAAGAACCCTCTAAGTTTATTTAAGGTTTTGGGGATTGACCATCCCAACATAGCTTTAATTTTGATAGGGTCCACTTTGACACCTTCATGAGATATAATATAACCCAAATAATCTAGTTCTTGAGCCCCAAAAGCACAAGGATTTTCATATATTTTTAGCTCTTCCAATAGTTTTAAGACCCCACTAACATGTTGTGCATGCCCTTCCATGATTTTTTTATAGATTAGTATGCCATCAAAAAATACTAACCCAAATTCTCCATGGAAGTGTTTGAAAATAGGATTCATCAAACTTTGAAACGTTGAAGGTGCATTAGTAAGTCCAAACAACATACCCAAACGCTCATAGGTACCTTCATGTGTTCTATAATTTGTTTTGGTAATGTATTCTTGCCTCATTTCGATTTGATGATATTTTGAATAAAGGTCCAACTTAGTAAAGAGCAATGCTCCATGAAATTCATCTAATAATTCATCGATGATAGGAATACAAAACTTATCTTTGAAGGTCATTTTGTTGAGATGTCTATAACTTTGACACATACACCATGAATGATCCTTTTTTGCAACCATCAACATTATTGAAGAGAAAGCACTTTGGTTAGGTTGAATGATGTTGGCCTCTAACATTTATTGAATTAGACACTCAATGTCACTCCCCTATGCATATAGATACTATTGGGTATGTGTCATATTATTTCCATAACTATCCCCATGTATTGTAAAAGAGTTCAATGAGGATAAGGGGGGAAAATATCCCCTTGCGTGGGGATTCAGGGGTAGTGCCCCCAAATGTTTTTGGGCAGTTTTTTGGCACATAGTTTTTGCTAAAATCATTTTTGTGGTGCATGCTGGTTTTTCCCATGGTTTTGTAGTTTTGGTTAAGGGAGTACAATTTTAGTCTAATCTAGGGTAAATGGATTGGTGGTTCATGGATGTTGTGGGATATATATTATATTGTGAAACTATACAAAATAATATATATTTGAAATAATATTGTCGGTTTTCCTGATTTGGGTTTTTAAGATAAAATTTGTGTTAATGTATGCGTTTTCCATTGCATATTTTTTTCTTTAATTAAGAATTTGTTTGCAACAATTAATTATATAGGGTTAAACCTACATTTGGTATCAAACAATTTTAGCTTCAAGTGGATGCTTTTGTGGCTAAGGGTTTTCACTTGGGCTTGTGTAGAACCTATTATAGTGGGAGATATGTGGAAGTGATTCTTGTGGTGAAAAGGAAATGGTAAGTAGTTCAAAGATAGAGATTGAAAAAATCAATAGGAAAAGTTTCTACTTATGGAAGCTCAAAATGGAAGATTTGTTGGTTAGACATCAATGAATCACTATGGATCAGGGTGTTGCACCAACAAGGATGTCAACTAAAGACTCGACCAAGTTGGATCATAGGAAAATAGAACAATATGATTGTGTCTTTGGGATTCAATATTACTTAATTTTTCAAGGGAAGCCACAACAAAGGGTTTGTGGGACAAGTTAGGTGCTTTGTCACAATCTAAGTCCCTAATGAAAAAATTGTTCCTGCAAAAGAAGCTATATAACTTGATGATGAAGGATGGATACTTAGTGACAAAGCATATGAGTGTCTTCAATACTATGGTAAGTCATCTATTACATGTTCATATTAAACTTTTAGATGAATATAAGTGCATTAGTGACTGGAATCTGGATTAGGGGAAAAAATCTGTTCAAAAATCAAAGTGCTTTGAATGCTCAAAAACTAAACGATTGCATTCATCTCAATGATACGATCCCAACACAACCCGTTTCACTCAAAATGGAGTTCGTATGAGAAAGACAAAGGCTTTTGTCTGCTTTGCCAAACAGAAGAATTCTGCAAAAAAAACAAAGTACAGGCACTACCCAATCAGCAGTTCGTACTACTGATGTGGCAGGTAACTGTGCAGGTCAAAATTTTGGGTCAACAACCAGTGATATCACACCAAGTGGCACTTTTTGATTGGTCAATAGTTTGATGAGTTAGCATCTTTTTTATTGGATGGGGAGGACCAATGAGAAGGTGACATATGGCAAACCCGGAGGCCACCACGTGTCCCTCCCCAAGGGCTTATCAAAATTGACGCGAAATGACAAAATTTTATTTGGCAGGTCAACGGAGTCAAACTCGCAACCTTGCCCACACAAACCCAAAGCCTTACCACTATGCCGCGACAATGTTTCTTAACACACAATGGGCGCAATTTGTATTTCAAGACATAATACATGGAATATTGGGGAAAGAAAGGGCCAGCACCGTGAGCCATCCCCCTTCGCATGTGACCAACACTGTAACCGGAGGCCAACACTAACACTAACCATGCGTTTAACACGCTAAATGGAGATTAACGTTAATTAACACATGATTAACCCTTAGTTAAGCGCAAATTTAGTTGGTGACAGTTTTAGAAGGCCCGAAAAATCCGACAATGCTCCAAATTTGGTAGGGTTAACTGGAGTTTCTCCAGATTTGGTGGAGTTTTCCTACGGAAAAATGAAGAGACCATAATTTTTTCAAAATTCAACCAATTTTGGCTCAAAAAGAGTCATTCCTAGATGATTTGGATGCTATGAACACAATGGAACAAGTTGCAGAGGCAAAAAGGTACTTGTGTACGTGATTTTGCTATGTTGAAGTTTAAAGAAGCCTAGGGCCACCAGGAGAGGAGGTCAAGCCTAGATCAGCCAAAGTCCAATTACAGAGCTTGGATAGTCATTTTTTGGGTTTTTGGGTTTTTTAAATCCAATGGAGTAGGTTGCAAAGCCATTGGAGCACTGCAGGTGCATGTAATCAGAGAATTGACTATTAATTCAAAGAGGGCCTAGCCATTGAAGCTGGTCCAAGGAGATGTAGCACAGGAGGGGTGAACTCCTTTATCAACCTTGTGTTATGAGTTGTTGTGTTTTACTTCTCTGTAATTTACTTGTATATGTGTTTTAAACAACTAATTAACCTCATAATTTTTTCATAAAAGACACTCAACACTTGACACACAATTCCTCACATTTTGGTTAATATGAGACGATCCTAAACACATTTATTCTTATATTGATGAGGGAACTTTCATAACATTAACAAGTTTTCCCAACATTTAGATCAAGTTGGTATCAAAGCACTGTTAGCTCATTTTAACCCTGAGATGGTTTGCCAAGGTTAGCTAGAAAATTAGCTATTTGTTTTGTATTTGTGCAAGGAGAATTTAATTGCGTGCAAGTTTATGTGTGTAAGCTAAAGAAGGGAGATGGTCTGAGATGCTTCTTTAGTGAGAAAATTTTTGAATCTTTTTTATGCATTACAAGTGTGATGACAACTTCAACAAGTGATGTTTCTAATCCATATTCCTTAGCAAGACTCTTTCATGTAGATATATTGCAAGAGCTTATCATCATGAGAGATATGGTGCAAGAGATGAATGACTATAGGAAGGAGAACACTATACTCCAAGAGGAGTTGATGGCCATGGAGGAGAAGCAAGAGCTTCTTGAAAAGATGCATGAGATGGAGATTCAACTCCATGATGACAAGGAAACCCTAGCCAAGTATGTGCATGAAAATGAGGTATGCGATTCAAGTTTATCTTCAATTTCCTCTCAAAATGAATGTTTTGGTGCTTTTGAAAGACACACTAGAGGAATAAGGTCCAAATTATTGTTGAAGATGGGTTATGAAGGTAAAGGGTTAGGAAAACATGCACAAGGCATAGTTGAGCCAATTGTTGTTGAGGAAAGGCCTAGGTATTTGGGCCTTGGTTATGGAAAACATGATGGAGAATGATCCAAAGCCAAAGAGGCACATGGAGGTGTTCCAAGAATGACTTTCATTACATGTTGATTACCTCAAGCTTGTGAAGTTTGTGTTCATGAGGAATGCAAAAGTTTTATACCCACTTTGCAAGAACATGCTCATAAGCATGCAACTAGTGGAAATGGAAAACAAGAGGATGTTGAAAGCTCTAAGGTCATTGAAACCATTGTTGGTATTCTAAAGAGAGCCACTACCTCATCAAATTCACCTCTTCAAGGAGGCGACAAAGGTGAATGTGCAAGGTATAAATCTACCTTTAATCAAATTTCTTTTGATTATGATAAAAATGGTAAATCTTCACATAAGATTTATAGAAAATTTACATGTTCCTTTAATGGTTTTAATAACCATACTATTTCGAGGCGATGGAAGAGGATAGCCATACACATGAAACTTTCAAAACAAAAGAGTCAGAAAGCCAAAGGTCCATTGGATAAAGGAAACCATGTTGAAAAGAAGATGCAATTATTTTGCACTCATTTCCATAAGCAGGGTCATCTTGTAAACAAGTGTTGGACTTTGCATCCAACAAGTCATCCATGACATTTGAAGAAAGTGAGAGAGATTTTGGCAAGAATGGAAAAGAGGATTCCATAATTGATGTGGGTTAGGATGATACACATGATGAAATGCAACTGAAAGAAGCACCACTGAAATGGTTTGGAAAGATATTGTTAGATTTCTTAACCAATTAAGGCCTTGCATTGATTTTGATAATTGATGAAAATCTTGCCTTATTGATGCATTTCCTTGTTATTTGGATGCATTTCATTTTTCCTAAAAGCATGTTGCATATTGCTTGAAGCAAGATGTTGGAAAAGTAGAGTTATGTTAACTCACCTAGATGCAGCAAACATGGAAATTTGCAACTACAAATTTGCATGCATGTTGCATTCTTGAACTTGCATGTTTATGCCAGGAAGGTGTTCGAAAGTGGAGTATGATGACTCACTTTATTGCAGCAAATTTGGTCATTTCAGCTCTTTAAGTACTCATACATACCAATGGGATTCTTTTACTTGTGAGAGAGTTGAGAATCGTTATACATGCATGAGTGTTTGTGTGTGTGAACAATGGAATTTTTAATAGTTTCATTGTGTTGAACATGCATGAGTGTCGACTTGGGTTGGTTGATTGTTTTGTTAACATGTATGTTGTGAACTTGAGAATGTTGATCATTTGCACATGCATGAGTGTTGGCTTGTGTGGTCGATTGGTTGTTACATGTATGTTATATTGACTTGGGAGAATTGATTTTGTCTCCAAAGATATAAGGGAGATGTGACAAATTGTTTCATTAGAAAGTGGAATTCTTGTTGTAAATCGTCAAGTTGTTGTACATGCTTTTGCTTGACTTGAAAGTTAGTTGTTTGAAGAAGAATGTTTTGTCGACTTGTGTTTAGTTGTTGGTTTATACACCAAGATGTAACAGTACATGGCGATGTTCACATGAAGTGACATTTGTTGCTTTGAAGAAGCAAAAGGAAGAGATCGTCAAGTTATATTCTTGCATGAGTGTTTTTTCAAGATTAATGGTGTTTCTTATGACAAGATGTTGCAGGATTTTGGAAGGTCCATGCTTGAGCAAGAGGCTCATGATTAGCCTTCATTCTCAAATCATGACATGAGAAACATGTTAATACTGGAGGATGATGGAATCAAGAAGCGAAAGTGGACAAAAATGGCAAAAAACATTACATCCATTGTAGACCATTTGATGCCTTGACGCCAAGAAGTGAAAGAGATGGTTAATGCATTCTTCCAGATGTGGTATTTGGAACCATGGAAGTAAAATAATGGTAATTTATTTTATTGTTATTACTGATATTGGAACTTATTGATGCAGTTCACTCAAATGGGCTTAACTTGGAAAAGTGGTTTCCAAGGAGAAGCTTGCATCGAATGCATGTGTTGCAAAGGAGGAACATGATTCTCATTGGAAAGGCCATCAATCAACTTTCCAAGCACCGAGGGATTGCTTTGGTATAGCAGGGTGTTTAATCAACAAGCAAGCAACGAGCATTGGATTGGGTCCGCATCAAAAGGAGAACATTGGTTGAAGTGCCAAGCCATTTGCAAGGCAAGGCATGTTAGTGAACCCAAGTGGATGTCATGGAGATTTTTCCAAGTAGAATCAATTGATAGAACTTGGGAAGGAGAAGAGTATCTAGCTCTCATCAGATAACCAAATTTTGTGGGTCCAAAAGCCTGTTAGTGGGAAGGAGTGATCAGAATCTAAATTAGGGGCAAAAATTTGCTCAAAAATAAAAGTGCTTAGAATCACTCAAAAACTAAACAACCTGTGTCCGTCTCGGCGATATGATCCCAATGCAACTTGTTTCACTCAAAACAGAGTTCGTATGAGAAAGATAGAGACTTCTGTCTGCTTTGCCAAATAGAAGAATTTTGCAAAAAAAGTAGTGTCACTGCCTAGTCAGCAATCTGTATTGCTGACGTGATAGGTGACTGTGCATGTAAAATTTTGGGTCAACAGCTAGTGAGATCATGTGAAGTGGCTCTTTGTGATTGGTCGATATTTTGATGAGTTGGTGTTTTTTTTTATTGGACGAGGAAGGGCCAATGAGAAGGTGACATGTGGCAAGCCCGGAGGTCACCACGTGTCCCTCCTCAAGAGCCTATCAGAATTGGTGCGCAATGACAAAATGTTATTTGGTAGGTCGAATGAGTTGAACCTGCGACCTCGCCCACACAAACCCAATGCCTTACAACTATGCTGCGACAACATTTCTTAACAAACAATGGGCGCAATTTGTATTTAAAGACATAATATGTGGCAAATTGGGGAAAGAGAGGGCCAGCTCCCTCCGCATGTGACCAACATTGTAACCGAAGGCCAACACTAATACTAACCTCACATTTAACGTGCTAAATGGATATTAGTCCTAATTAACACAAGATTAACCCTTAATTAAGTGTTGATTTAGTTGGCCATGGTTTTAGTAGGTCCGAAAAATCTGACATTGCTCCAAATTTGGCAGGGTTAACTAGATTTTCTCTAGATTTGATGGAGTTTTCCTAGGGAAAACTGAAGAGACCATAACTTTGCAAAATTAGACCAATTTTGGTTCAAAAAGAGTCATTCATAGATCATTTGGATGCTCTGAACATAATGGAACATGTTGCAGAGGCAAAAAGGCACTTTTGTACCTAATTTTTCTACGTTGAAATTTAAGGAAGCTTAGAACCACCAAGGAAGGAGATCAATCCTAGATCAACCAAAATCTAATTGCAGAGCTTAAATAGTCATTTTTGGGGTTTTTGGGTCTTATGAATCCAATGGAGTAGGTTGCAAAGACATTGGAGCACTGCAGGTGCATGTAATCAGAGAATTTACCATTAATCCAAAGAGGGCCTAACCATTGAAGCATGTCCAAGGAGATGTAGCCCAGGAGGGGTGAACTCCTTTATCAGCTTTGTGTTATGAGTTGTTGTGTTTTAATTCTCTACAATTTACTTGTTGTATATTTGTTTTAAACAACTAATTAATCTCATAAATTTCTCATAAAAGACACTCAACACTTGACACAATTCCTCACATTTTGGTTAATATGAGACGATCCTAAACACATTTATTTTTATACTGATGAGGGAGCTTGCATAGCATTAAAAACTCTACCCACGTTCAGATCAATTAGTTTGTTATGTTCTCTGCTAGACTTTTGGGATAGTCTGGTTGTTGCCATAGGTAGTAATGTAACTACTTTAAAGTTCGATGAAATAGTATCATCCTTGTAATCAAAGGAGATGAGATAGAAAAACATGGAAAGCTAGAGAAAAGATACCTTGTTTGGAAGAGTATGCTACCAAAAAAGAAACAAAAATAAGTCATTGAGTGGGAGATCTAAATCTAGAGGAACATCTAAATATCCAGAAAAATCATAATTAAGGTATGTTGGAGACTTGGAAAAGAAGGTCAATACAAGAAATTTTATAGATCTAAAATTCTTAAGAAAGGGAAGGGATTTGAAGATGATCTTTTTTCAAAAGAAAAAAAGCCCCTTAGATGAAGGATGGGATGTGTGCTTGGATTCTCAAGTACACATGTAGATCATGATCCATGGTTGGTAAACTCAAGAAGATCCTTTCATATGACTCATGAGAAGTGGATTTGCGATTATGAAATATTTGACGGTGTTGATGATTTCTTAGGAGATGACTCGATATCTAGAATCATAGGACAATGAAAAGTCAAGTTGAATCTCATGGATGTGAGGATTCGAACACTCCCTTGTGGTATACATATCCTAAGATTAGCCATAAATTCGATTTATGTAAGTAAGATAGTGATGCAAGTGCAAAAATAGCTTTTGAAAAGGATACTTGTAGTATGGTTCAGAAGAAATGTTATTGCTAAGGTGAGTTCAGATTGTAACCTTGTATAAAAAGTTGGGAAGCACTGTTAGTGATGAGCACAATAGTTCCATTTTTCCTAAGAATGGAGCATAAGAAGAAAAAACTCTTATAGCTTCTAGAGAAAAGAATATGTTGTGGCGTCAAACACTGGGACATATAAGGAAGAATGGCATGAAAGTACTATGGTATGGTAGAAGTACGTCTAATTTCTCTCTAGATTTTAATTTATGTGAACATTGTTTATTTGGGAACTACAATTGGGTAAGATTCTCCTATGGTTCTACAAAGTCAAAGGGAATATTACAGTTGGTGCACAATGATGTGTTTAGACGTGTGTTGGTTCAATCACTGGGTAAATCTATTTACTATGTCTAATTTATAGATGAATTCTTGAGGAATACATCATTCTACTTCCCTAGGAAGTAATCTGTCTTTGTCAAGTTCAAAGAGTTTAAGGCTCTTGTGGAAAATAAAACATAGAAGAAAATTAAGGTGTTGAAGACAGATAATGGTGGAGAATTCTGTGGGAATGAATTAGAATAATTCTATAAGAAGTGTGGTATAGAAATGCATAATACTAATCCATACACACCTTAACATAATGAGTTGTAGAAATAATGTACACAACATTGATGGAGAAAGAAGGGAGCATGCCTAGTGGTACCAAGTGAGGACAAGAATTCTAGGAAGAGGCAGTGGACACTATGTGTTATATGGTAAATATATCACCCTCCTCAGTTTTGGATGACAAGACTCAACACAAGTTATAGATTGGTAAAAACCCTTCTCTTAAACATCTTAAGGTATTTGGTTGTGCTGCTTATGTACACATTTCAAAGGAGAATATGACTAAGATGGATAAGAAATATGAAAAGTGCATATTTATTGGATATAAATATGGAATGAAAGGTTATAAACTTTGGAACCCATAAACTAAGAAGGTTGTGTGTAATCAAGATGTGGTATTTAAAGAAGTCAAAGATGTTGTCAAATATGAAGTCCTACCCAAGGAGAAAGAAATAGAAAGAATAGAGTTTGAATTGAAGGATGATGAATCAAACTCTATTTAAGAACAATAATAGGAATAAGAACCATCGTCTTTTGTTCAATTTTTTCTTTTTTTCATTATCGATGATGATCCTAGAATTATTAAAAAGGTAGTGGATTCAGAGGATGGAAAACTCTAGAAAAGGGTCATGGTTGAAGAAATGGTAGCCTTGGAAAAGAATGAGGCTTGAGATATAGTGGAGTTTCCAGATGGAAGAAATCCCATTCGTAGAAAATTGGCGTTTAAGAAGAAGTTGAATGTAGAAGGAAATGTGGAGAAATATACAGTTGGTTGGTAGAAAAATGTTATTCTTAGGTAGAGGGAATTGACTTTGGTGATATTTTTTGTTGGAAATACTAAGAGGGGGGGGAAATCAATATTTATTTTACAATTGTTATTTTATACCAATTAATATCACTTAGTAAATCCAAAACATAAGATGTATAACAAAAAAGTAATTTTACTAATAACAGTGATGAGGAATCCAATCCTCTTTTAAAATTATTCAAGTACAGTAACACTTCATGGCTCCAACCCTAAATGAAGACTCTGATCTTAAATTTCAAACCAGGCTCCAACCTGTACTACACCAAGCTCCAAGTTGGTCTACTTGAGGACTCCAATCCTCTCAACAATTCAAGCTCCAGCCTAGTTTTCTACAAGGCTCCAACCTTGTGTGAGGACTCCAATCCTCTAGGGCTCCAACCCTCTTCTTCAATTCTTCAAAATGGTTTTAGTGCTACTTCAGGACTTCCAATATCTTCTTCAACAAGTCCTAAAAACAACTCCAAGATCTACTTTAGAAAAAGTCTCCAAAATACTTCAAAGGCTAGTTCATCAAGGTCAACTTCAACAAGCTTAGTATGTGTCTCAAGACTCTTCATATCTGCACAAACAATCTTCTTTGAAGTTACTTCATCAAGGCTTCAACAATGCTCATTATTTATAAATGACTCCTTCAATATTGCCTTTGATG
>APFE031301260.1:0-35749 GCA_000404065.3 Pinus taeda
TATGGGATCTTTGCATTGTCAAAGCAGAGCATATTTGGATCTTTGATATCCAATCATGAAATATGAAACCTATTGGTATAGGTATCCAACAACTTCCTTACAAATTACAAAATTCCAGCCTCTAAATCTCTCAGATGAGGGATCCATTTATAGATTTCTTGCAAGGGTGTGAGTCAATTCTGGGTTTTTGATTAGTTTCATTCTACTCATAGTTCTTGGTTCCACTTGGAGAATTCATTGATCTCTTACTCATCCCTGGGTGAATTCATAGAGGCAAGTGTCATAGGAGAAGTTTCTAAAAGTTTCCATGAGCATCCACTTAGCAAACTGTCTGAGCCATTTGTCCATTCTCGCTCATCACACCCTACAAAAGGCCTCTTCAGTATGCATCGCACCTGGCTAGTGTAAGAGCCAGTATGCACTGCACCTTGACAATGGAGCAATCAGTATGGTCTAGTTTTGGCCAGTTCTGAGTGGTTTTTCAGGTGGAACTTCTGGGAAATGATGTAATCAGTTGACCATGATCCTTTAGGGTATGAAACAACACTTTTAGGGGTTAAATATCCCTTGGTTTATCAACATATAATATTGGGGTTCCAATGCCCAAATATGTCTATAACACTTGTGAATCCTCCTATCCAACCAACCTTCAATTTCCTTCTTAGTTCAATTCCAATGATATGACATCAGACATCTCTATGCAGATTTCGGTCCCAAAAGTGAACCATTTGTTGGCTTCAGGGGGAATGACCCAGGTTCGGATTTAATTAGCCAAACAAATCCCTACACTAATGGCCCTTTCGGCATTAGCCCGCAAAGTGTAGATTGAAGTCTCACCTGAAACAGTATGGGGGGATGTTGGAACCAAGTTTCCACACCCTCGAGATGTCTAAGGGGTCAAATCATTCCAATTGTGAATGGCTTCGCACAGGTCACTTCGTGCACTTCCCTGACCTGTGAGGCCTTCGCAATCTGTTATAATCGCCTTCACGCAACCTAACTAGGGGCTGAGGTGCTTTCACATTGCTAAGGCAATGATCTGCACTATTTCCCCAAGTTATCCCATGGATCTTACTTGTCTTCTTATAACTGTTAGTTAACTTCCCGTAAATAGATACTTTATCTTATATTCACTTAATAAACACAATCACATAAGTTCATGCACCATATAAAAAGTGAAATTGCAATTTATACCCAATACATTTAATGCACAACACAGGAAAAAGATACACATAAATGATATGAAACTTCTCTTTATTACTTCTCTAACGATTACAGACTCGACTTGCCCTGGGCACTTAGCTACAGGGGTCTGCACACTGAGTTGCGTACCACTAGGCCTCTGTGCACTCAATTGCAGAGCCTTATCCTACTCTATGACCCAAGACTCGACTCTAAACTTAGATAAGACTCAATTCTTCATCCTTCATACATGACTTCCTTCTATCTGATTTACAACTTAGAGCCTCGCACTATTTATACAATCCCATGGTCCGTGGACCATGGGTAGATCTCTAAAGCTGACATTACATTACAAAATTAAGGGTGGACAACCTTATGACTCATGTACAAACTTTGTACTTTGCACCCACAAAATGCGGAGTCTTTACATCAGATTTACATCTTTTGACCAAAATCTAGACTTTAAGCCCCAAAACTTCCCTTGGGGGATCTCACACCCAATAGACACACAATCGTATTGTGCTCTTTGCCTTCTGATACAACTTCTTCCATCCTCCATTGGACACTGCCATTGGTTTATTACCCAAATCTACTATGATCCATTGATCTTTATCCACCAACAGATCCTCCATCTTGAGATTCCACAACTCAAAACTCTAACCATAAATTTCTCGATCTCTATCTTTCCACTGCTCGCCATCTTCTTTCACCACAAGAATTGATCCCATAGATATCCCACTGAACATGGTCTACCACAGGCTCGAGCAAAACCCCTCAGCAGTAAAGGTGTCCCCTTGAATCCAAAACAACTCTGGTACCAAATGTAGGTTTTAACCCTGTATACAAATTACCTGCATATGAATTCTAAAAACAGAAAATAAACAATGGTGAGAGCATAACACATAAAACAAATATACACAGAGGTTTTCCCCTGGATCCCAAAACTAGGAATACCAGATTGATTTTTCATTATGCTCCTTTTAATGTTACAATTCATATATATACATGCTGAAGCATCCATAAAACCCAATCCATTAACCGTGGATTAGAACATAACCATATTTCTCTTGATTGGATCTACAAAATGCCATGGACTGAAAACCATCGCACCCAAAACCATGTGTGAAATCCATGCATAAAGACATAGGTAGGTCTACCCACTTAATATAAGGTCCAAAGGAAATTTCCCAGTGGCATTGTCCCAGACCTCGAAGAGGCAACCTACGTCCCCTACTGGGACCCCCCCTCTAACCCCCTGGCTTAATTACTAGGGCTAGTCATGGAAAGAATATAAAACAACCTAACAACTCCTTCAGGATCACCTTCTTAAGATCGCTGCTATCTGACACATATATTATGTCTCTAAATGTGACCAATGAATCCATCATGAGATGGTAGTCCACATATTGTGCACCTACTTCTAGATTCTATACAGTACCTGTACCTGTTTGGTTGTGTTATATTCTTTCCACGACTATCCCACATAGTTAATCGGGGGGTTAGAGGGGGGTGTAGCCCCCCCTTCGTTGCAGCAATTGCGTAGCGAGGGGGTCATAGGGCATTTGAGTTGTGCAGGTAACCCCCCTCTATGGGGTCTAGGGCAGCGCCCCAGAAAATTTTGGTTTTGGACCCTATATTAGGTTGGGCAGACCCACCTATGGTTTTGTGCATGTTTTTCGCACATGGTTTTGGACACGATGATTTTCGGTCCATGGTATTGGATGCTTTGGCATGTATAAATATGTATTGTAACATTGAAAAGAACATAATGAAAAATCAAGCTAGTAGTCCCGGTTTTGGGATCCAGGGGAAAATCTCTATGTATATGTGTTTTATGTGTTATGCTATCGCACTGTTTATTTTTGTTGGGTTGTGTTATATTTTGGTTTTGGACCCTATATTAGGTTGGGCGAACCTAGCTATGGTTTTCGGTCCACGGTTTTGGACGCGATGGTTTTGGTCCATGGTATTGGATGCTTCGGCATGTATAAATATGTATTGTAACATTGAAAGGAATATAATGAAAAATCAAGATGGTAGTCTCGGTCTTGAGATCCAGTGGGAAATCTCTGTGTATATGTGTTTTATGTGTTATGCTCTCGCATTTTATTTTTCCTGTGATTTAGAATTCGTATGCAGGTAATTTCTATACGAGGTTAAAACCTACAATTGCTTGTCTTTTTCATTTCAATTTTCAGCATATTTTAGTCTTCTATATTAAAGTTAAAAATATTAAGTGTACAATCTTCGGTAAAATATTGTATAGTAAAAGGTTTGTAGAACGTTATAAGATCTATTGTGACAATTTGTTCTAGTGGAATATCGACAACAATTTATAGATCAATAATTCTTGGCATTCATGTTACCAAAATGACAATGCCCTAGGCCAAACAAGCACCATTTTTGTAGGTTATCTCAATAAGAACTCTATGGATAGAATGAGCCAAAGATGTATCAAAGCCTTTAAAGGAAACTTGAATTTCTAGAGAAGATTCCATTTACATTCTTCTACAACTAATCAACCTCCCCTAGATTTGTTGAAAAACTTTATACCCCAAGTTAACTTTGTAAAGACTGCTTAATATGCTTGCATCTTAAACCAAGGAGTCTTCTGTATCTCAAACCTTGATGGATACCATAGTCAATGAGGAACTAAATTGGGCCAGTTTATCTACCCAACCATTCACCTAACCCAACTTGTCAACATCCTTACACGTTATAAACCACCATCTATTAACATTAATTTCCTATATATAAATGAAGAAATACATTTGTATTAAATGAAAATGATCAATCAATGCCTATTATAGTGCTTGCACCCCTCCTCCAATCTAAGTCTCGTTAATCTCTCATATTGTCCATTACCAATTAGTCGTGCTATATTATCCATTATTATGGGAAAATACCTTATCATGCCTTCACTTCCTACTGATAAAGCTTCCAAATATAACTGGTATCTTCTCCAATCTTATATGCATTAGGACTCAATATACTTCTCATCATTGATGTCCATAAACCTTCAAAATGAGAGCATACTTGGAATTTGGAAATGACATTTCCTTGTCATTTTCATGGATTTACATAAAAATTCAAATGTATTAATGATTTTCAAAAACATTGATGGGAGGTAAGTTAATTAATTCATTATATGTGATGGCCATTTTGGTCATCGATTCCTTATTGAGAGTATCCTCCACATACCTTTTCCAATAACGCTTGGACGAGAGGCTGAAATATTTTAGACCCTAACCCATTATCATTTTAGGCTTTGATAGTTTTTTCACTTGATAAAGGAATGGAGTTCTTATCCCTCCTACTTGTGCGTGAGTATTTGGGAATGTATTATAAAGTCATTCAATAAGTTGGAGTTTCTTCAAAGCATTTATCTGAGAGTTGTTATAAGTCTGTAGTGGAATGACCATTTTCCCTTGGCTAGTGTTGGGGTCTCAATAAGCCTCAAGTTTTGAAAACTTGGGAATCCTCTTTTTCTAGATTTTGAGAAGAAATTATTTGGTATTTGTTTGGTTCCTATCCTAACCTCACTATTTTGGGTATTTAGTAGTTAGTTAATTAATGTGTGAGGCCATGTTCTTTAAATAAAGCTCATTAAATATTCAACGGTTAGTTGTTTAATATGAGAATGGTCATCTTTATTAAATAAGTCCCATTAGGTGGTTGGCAAGGAAAAGGTCAGGGATATATTTTTAGATTAAAGTGTATAAACCTTGGTGAATCTTACTAACTCCTAGAACGACAACTATTAGCTATTTGGTGATATTTTTGTAATCTTTTTCAAATTCCTTTGAATTTTTTATAGCTTTTAGAAAAGTTTGGTGAATATTTAGAGTAAAATAATTTTATCCTACTGAATATGGGTGAATTATAATTGGTTGGTATCCCATTATTGATGGAAAAACAAGTAGTTAAGTGTTTGTTAGTATGAAGCTATTTATGGAGCTAAAAAGTTATGGAATATTTTTTTCAAGTGATGTTATTGTAATTGGATCTTTGATCATATGAGCTTTACCATCGAACAGGCTTATGAAATTTTCTCAATATATTGGAGATATTTAATATACCAATTATAATTATGAAAATTTAATATTATTTTCGATTTTATTTTCTTTTTTGCATTCAACTTCTTTGAATCTTTTTAACATTTTGTTAAGATTACTAATTAAGTACATTACAAGTGGTATTATAACTCTTTCCAAATCCAACACACAACTTATAATGTCCTTGGCCCCCTGCTAGGAAATTTCCACATTCTAACCACTCATAATCCCTGGAATTAACCTCATAAGTGTTGGTTGTGTGTTACATTCTTTCCATGACTAGCCCCACGTGTTGTACATTGTGCCGGGAACAATGGGCAGGTCACAAGGGGGGTGACAATCCAAGCGGTTTGAGGCAACACCCCGATATTTCTTTTATGTGGAACCAAGGATGTGGGGTGAACCCAAAGATGGTGGGCAAACCTACCCATTGTTTAGTGCATGGGTTATGCACATGATTTTGGGAATGATGGTTTTCTTCCCATGATATTTTGTAGATCCGGTCAAGGGAACTACGATTATGTTCTGGTGTTTATGAATTCTTAGACATTTATATATATGTATTGTAACATTGAAAGGAATATAATGAAAAATAAATATGGTAGTCCTAATTTTGGGACTCAGGTTTTGGCTTAAGGGGTTTAGACCCAAGTTTAGAGTTAGCTGCGCTAACCAACAAAACTCTTTATCACTAGCACTTTTGACAATGATCTACTCATGTAGACCACAATCTCACCCGAGGAGATTTTGAGGGATGATGGAAACAGGTTTCTGCATCCATAAGGACATTGAGTGTGGATCTGGACTTAGTCGGGTTCATTTATAAATCGATTACTACGCTACGCGATTATACCAAATCTGATCTATTCATACAAAAAGACTACTTTAAATATCTAAAACTTTATCTACTGTGCATAAATAAATGGATCTTAACTTTATTTAACTGTAGCAACATTCATATATTAATTTTGATCTTATCTCAACACAAGATATAAAGGAATTTGCATAAAGTAAAGTAGACAATGTAAGTACACATATATGCCTTCAAAATATTATTTATTTTCTTCATATCTTCAAAATTACAATCCTTCTTACCCTATGCACATAGCTACAAGGGCTTACGCACACAACTGCAAACTTACCAAGGTCTTCGCACAGACAGTTGTAGGAGCCTTCCCCTTTGCTCGAACACAGAAAGATATGACAATTGCAGACCCAAAAACGTATTTATTATAACATGCCTTTGGCTTAATGAGATAACCCTTTATATATATTTTTTCCCTTACAATACCATGGCCCACAAACCATGGGTGAAACACAAAACATACAAATTAATCCCATCCTTTTGCAAAATAAGGGCTTTGACCTACCCTAAACCTCATATGACTCTTAAAACACTACGTGAGGTGCATTATGCTCCTCAAAATGTGGGTTCTTTACAAAACGTTTGACAAAATTTTGACCTAGGGTGACCCTTCCCAACACCAGGGGAAAATATATGTTCATATTTGCTTTATGTTCTCGCCATTATATATTTTTCTGTTTTAATAATTCATTTGTAGGTAACTTATGTACAAGGTTAAAGCCTACAATAAGCGATATATGCATAAAAAAATATGAGTGCACATTATACTCAAAATGTGGAAATTAAATATTGACCTATAAAAAATGGAGTGTATAATAGAATAACAAGATAATGATGATAATAAATGAATTAATAATAATGGTGACAAAATTAATCAGAAACTAGAATTCTCAATATAAATTCACTAATTAAACACAATTAATTTGTAACTAGGGTTTTCTAACATGATTTCATAAGCATGTACAACATCAAATATGAATATCATGGATATATAAATCGATATAGGAATAATCAAGCACACTTATCAATAATCATGTAGGCAACTAGTTGTGGGATCTCCAAGTTCCATCTAGCCATTGAACTCATGGTTCATCAAAATCAACCATGGGTCACCCCTGAGTTGGGGTGAAAATTCCATAGGAAATGGTAAACCTATAATAATAGTGTCTCCATGGCTAAGGCACCAACCTTTATGCTTTTCTTCCTTGAACTTGTGCCTAAGTGGTGCACCCTTCTCTGGGACTTTCTAGTTTCACTACGATTTCCCCCTTTGAAGGAACCGTACAACCAACCATGAAATTTTTAGAAGTAAGGCTCCAAGAGCTCATGTTTACACTAGTGCTTATGGGTACCCTTCTAGTCCATATCCGATCTAGCTTCTAGTTAGTTCTACAACCCATGTGACACACCTTTCTCCAGGACCTACCAATCCCTCTGCAATTCCCACCTTCCAAGGCTCACCTATAAGTCACCAGAACTCCATTTGGTTCCAGAACCACAGGGGCTTAAATGGCGGAGCAATACCATACCACATACATTCATATTGGGGGACATATATTGAGGAAAAAATTACATAATATATGGAGCATATAATAGGGGGTAAAGGGTTTCTATATTGGCAAGTATAAAAAATGGAGCTCAAAGTTAATGAAAAAATATAAAGGGGTATAATAAATGTTAATTATAAAATGGATACCTATAATATCTAGTGAAAGTAGGGGATTTTTAAATTTGGAAGGTACATATCGGGTTCGTATTGGTAGGGGGTTAAATAATGTCATTTTTAGAGGTATTTTCCAATATGTAGTCAAATTAGAGGTATTTTTTAGTATGGCATGAATGCACATGATATCTCATAGGTTCGTTAAGTGAAGCTCCCATGTCCAGAACCCACATGGAGTTCATTGATTGGTCCATAATTAAAACCCACCACCCAACTAAGTGTCTACATATGTGCATTTATTCGAAAAATAATCAAAATGGTAATGAGGATGGATGAAGGTATGAATGAATGACTGAATGAATGAAAAATGAATGCCATTTTATACAAATGTCTAGTAGTCAGAGAAAAATCCGTAGCTCTAACTACGATTTCTTTCTTTTGTTGAGTCGTATACTCTGTAGTTGTTACTCCAGCAGATAAAAAGTAAATGATATTAGTGAAATGATCATCAACAACCCTTACTGCAAAGAGTTGCACATCAAACAATCCTTCTCCAATGTTCATTGGTTCTTCACCGGTCTTAATTATGGATAGATGATTTGGCCTAGCATTCAATCGCCCTAGCTTGACTATTACTTCAAAACTGTGCTCTTGGAACAACAATAGCCACATGAAGATCTTCCCCGCAAACTCAAGCTTGTTCACTAAGTACTTTAGCATAGAATGGTCCATAAACATCTTGAAGTGCATGCCTAATAAGTAATGCCTGAATATATATAGCGCTCACACCATAGCCAAGCCCTATCGTTCCGTTGTGGAATAATTCCTTTCTTCCTTAGATAATTTTTTACTCACAAATGCGATGGGGTGATCAAGATCCCCTTCTCCTGGCTGCACTAAGATGACATCCAAATCTATGCATGATGCATTTACATGAACGTGGAAGTCCTTCCAATTTGGAAACACCTAGATCAGTGCAGTGACCATTTTTTCCTTTAAGATGTCAAGGCTCTTTTGAAATTCACCGTCCCAACAAAAGGTGACATATTTCTCCAGTAATTTCTCCATCGGCACAGTGATTTGTGCGTAGGCATTTATGAACTTCCGATAATACCAGTATGCCTTAGGGTCATGTGTAGTTGCTTCACGTTCTTCGTCGGATCCAGATTGATAATAAAAACAAATTTTGTAGGTTCCACCATCAGCCCCTGCTTGCAAACAACATGTCCCAGTAATATTCCATATGGTACATAAAAAATACACTTTTTCAGGTTCAGAAGAATTTGATACTTTCTGCAGGTATCCAACATCAAGCGCAGGCTCGAAACATGATTCTTTAATAGTCCAAAGACTATCTAATCATCAAAGTAAAACTCCAGAAATTTGTGCATGAACTCTTTAAACGCTGTGATGACAACTCTGGATAATATTGCAGGTGCATTCTTCAACCCAAAATACATGATTGTATACTGAAATGTTGCCCATTCAGTAGAAAAAGTGGTCTTACTCCTATCTTCCGGAACGATCTTAATCTAATGGTACCCTAAAAAACCATTTGTAAAGGAGTAGGCCTCTTGTCCTCCCACATTCTCCAAAACTTCTTCAGTGAATGGTGTTGGTAATGGGTCATGTACACATGTGTTTTCCAACTTTTGTAAATCAGTGCAAATCCTTATTTATCCCTTATTCTTTTCCTCTTGCATTGCCATCGGGCTAACCCATTTAGATTCTTCCACAGGTTCAATTATTCCAACTATGACCATCTTCTCAACCTCCTCCTTCACCTTCTCTTTGTATTTTGGGTTTAGCCTATATGGTCGATGTTTTACAAGTTTTTCATCTGGCTTCAAAGTGATCTTCATTCCACCCAGATCACCTACAATGCCTTTTAACTCAGTGAACATCGTCAGAAACATCTCCTGGTACTCATGCAGTAATTCAATGACCTTACCTACTGTATCCTCATCTAAGTAATCTCTGTTGCACGCAAATTTGGGCTCCGCCTCTATTCCTATATTGACTTGCTTCGTCTTAGCAGGCAGTGTTATGTCAGGTATCTCAACTTCTGGTCTCGCAACCTCATGTTATCCTTCTAATTTAGGGATGTTAATGTTGTGTGGATCTTCCTCACCCTATTCCATAGTTATATTATAGAATTCTATTGTGTGTTACAACTATGTGTTCCAATCAGATTGCACCCAAGTCGTTGGCTCATTTGGTTTCCAAAAAATTCCTGCTCTGATTTCCTAAGGGGCATCATCGATACACTGAAAACTATCTTCGAAGCTAAAGTTTTATATGAAGCTTTCCTTCAGACTGTACCAATCAAAGGTGCCATGGCGTAGTTTCGTTTCGAGATACCAATTCATTGTTATCACATGCAAAGTGTGGACAAATATGTGTACGCATTCTGGTTGAGGTTCTTTTCCTCATGTCGTAGTCCAATGAGACAAATGTTTTTGGGTATCATCCTTACCATTATATTTCTCTGCGAGCCTTATCTTTGCATGACCAAACCTAAGCCTCATAAATCGGTGATACTTCTTCCAATATCCTATATAGTCTTTATGCGTGCCCCACCATTGCGTAGGTGTAGATGTCAAAGCTATATCGAAGGCATGGAATCATTGTTCTTCCCATGCATCCCTTTCAGGCTTATCAAGAAATAAGATGACATCACCTATCCCATCATAGTAAAGTAAATTACGTACCTTGTCGGATATACAGCGGATAGATTTTGTAAGTCTATTACAGCGTAGGGTAGAAACTTCGTGCAACTGATTCTTCCAGATATCCAATTCCTAATCAGAGTCTAAGACACACGAACTATCCTTTTCCCAGCTTATCCTCCCATATGTGGTGGGGTTGATCCAATCCTCGTCCCGCGTAATTAACTTATAGATATGGTCAATATTTTCATTTCCATAATCGTTGCGTACAGGTTCTATATAATTCACTCCATCAGAGGGGTCCAAAGGAACAACAACCTTGGTACCATTCTTCTCAAACACCATACTTCTTCTTTTCAAATTTATTATAGCATCCGTATCAAAATCCCAATTGGTTCCAGGTAAAGCCAAATATCGATTGTTGTCATCCATAATCTCAATGACTTCAAAGTCCACCACCACACTTACTCCTTCAATTTCCACAACAAGGCTATGCAATCGACCCATTGGGATGATTTCTATTGATTGGCCATGTGAAGCTGAATCAATGACCATTGTAGCTTTGGTTGCCCCATTCACTCCCAGGTCTGTTTTGGTAATACATTCCCCTCTGATCACAATTCAATAATTAATTGATCTATTTTGAATTCACCGGTCAACATAATTAATTGCATCTCTCAGCCGGTTCTTTTCTTATTTTCACATATTTTGTTTACTACGCATTGTTCAGGTTGTGGTTTCTCTTTACGAGCGCAATTTTCAATATTTTCTTTTAATCCTTCTACTAATTTTTGATCCCTTAGCAACTTCATACATGTCTGCAGAAAGGACTTCAAAATGGTCGGATTAGGGTTCTCTGCTGTATTAACCACTTCAGGATTATTCTTTCATTGTACTAGTTGCATCTTTGTCTTCGATGTCGAAGCTCTTGGGTCCATCAAACTCTTCTTCGCTTCTATGAAGGTTTCTTTCTCCCTCTGCATATTGAACCTGATACTCTTTTCTCCAGCCTTCCTAACCCATGTATCTGCCATGGGAATTTTTTCCTCTATTTTATCTTCTCCTCTATCCATGCCACTTCATGTCACTATGTTAACACTTGGATCATCCTCATGTGGTTTATCGGTCATCATTTGCAAGTTCTGCGTAGGCTGTTGATTCTTCTTTTCCTACATTTTAGCCATAAAAATAGGACAATCCTCTATTAAATGGTTGAACTATCTGCAATACTTATAAGAAGGGGTAGCGGGATTTTGACAATCCCACGCGAAATGTCTAGCTTCGTTGTAGCTATAACATATAATCTAATCCTGACCTCTTCCAACACACCATCCTCGACCACATCCTCAGCCCTGAAATCCTCCATGAGCTACAGGTGTACCATGATATTACTATGTGTGGCCTTTAGTTTGCATTCTATACGCCACAATTTTCTCTATCATCAAATCATAGCTACGAAAATTTATTCCTTCATGTCCTACTAACCGGAAGAAGTTAAAAAATCATTTTTTTGGTAACTACAAATACTTTTGTAACAAATAACAATGATTAGTTAGGTGTTGGCATGCAACTCGGCCAATACTACACCAGACACTTGATTCGGTACTTGGTCCAGCACTGGGTTCCAGATTCAATGGATTAGGACCTCCAGTAGCCAAATAATCACGATAGATAGGAAATTGGTCCTTATAGTGACCTTCCACTTTACACTTTATGCACCAAACGTCTAAGTGCATATAAGGCCGAACTTATTTTCCCTTCTTCAAATCTTGTAGCTCCATATGTAAGCTTGCTAACTTCGTCTGTATTTGCTGAACTCCTACATGAGTATCATGTACCGACGATGCTTTTAACTTCATAGTAATTTCTAATGCCTTAACTTGTGATGCGATATTTTGTTGCAATAGTGGTAATATGAGATGCGGTGATAGCATAGCTATATACCACTATTTTTGTTGCTTGTCGGAGATATGAAAGTTGACTTGTCCTAACAAACATTTTAATCACTTATCTAATTCCTAGGGAGTCTCGATGATTTCTTGCTTAATATCTTTTATCTTCGTAATGCACTGCGATTGCGACTTTGGTTTTTTGAACTTTGTGTTCAGTGCTTTCTTTGTCTAAGCTATCGAAGTGACTGGGTTTGTTGTATTGTACTTAATATACCATGACAACACTCTATCCTACAACATTGTGACATATTAATCTTTCTTCATATCTTCATCATTGATTTGTTGCACTTTCCATATAGCTTCTGTGACAAACCAAAATTGCTCGGGATCCTCTTATCCCTAGCCCTTAAAAACATGCATCTTTACTGTGTTAGGCATATTAAATGGGGAAGGTGGAGGTGGAGGTGTATGAGGTGGAGGTGGAGGTGGAGGTGGAGGTGTAGGTGTATGAGGTGGAGGTGGAGGTGGAGGTGGAGGTGTAGGTGTATGAGGTGGAGGTGGAGGTGGAGGTGGAGTTGTAGGTGTATGAGGTGGAGGTGGAGGTGGAGTGGTTAGATGGGGAATCCCAGAAGTGCCTTGATTATCTGACTCTGACACATATCTAAGAATGCTAGGGTTACTTCTTTCTTCTTCTCTTTCTGATTCACCAAATTATGGATTGTAAATAGCTTCAGTGAAATTATCGTAGTCTATTCTGAATCTCTTTCAACTCCACATAGATCCAATCTTGTTTCCTTTATACAACAATCTGTTGCATGCATAGTACACCCTTCTCACATCAAAGTGTCTTTATCCATAGCTTTAAGGAATTCAAATACTTACCTTGCGAAACCTTGAAGAACTGACGCTTAACTTCATTGTAGGATATTGATGTGTCAATCATGAATTCAGTAATAAAACCTCTGAGAACATTATCGATCCAGTAATCAACATCTCTTGTGATATTATTTTCAGTCTCCTTGAGTCACTTAGTCAGCTCTGGGTTCCACGCAGTAGGCTCGTCACACTTCCAACAGGTCTTACTTTCAACTAGTTTTGAAAGCCATTTGTGCAACTCATTAGCAAACGATGCGAATAAATATCTCATGTTGTTATATAAAGATATACTTCTACAACCACCTTTATGTTGACAAGTGTGAATTTCTATTTCCTTGTGCTGGAAATTCGCACAACTTCAGATTGACCCAATCTTGAATCTCTTTTCTTGTCAAATGCCACATCACATATCCCTCAGAAAGATTTTGGTCCCAGTAGTAGAACCATTTGTTGGCTTAAGGCGTTCAGACCTAGGTTAAGAGTTAGTTGCGCTAACCATCAAAACCCTTAATCACCGGCTCTTTCGGCAATGATCTGCTAGTGCAGACCGTAGTCTCACCCAAGGCAATATTTGGGGATGCTGGAACCAGGTTTCTGCATCCAGAAGGATATGGAGTGTGGATCTTGAATTAGTCTGGCTCACCTAAAAATCTATAATTACGCTACGTTATTACACCAAATATGATCAATTCATACAAAAAGACTACTTTGTAGATCTAAAACTCTATATACTATGCATAAATCAATGGATCTTAATTGCAATTAACTGTAGCAACATTCAAATATTAATTATGATCTTATCTCAGTACAAGAGTATATAGTAATTGCATAAAGTAAAGTACAAAATGTAAGTACACAGATCTGCCTTCAAAATATTCTTTATTATCTTCAGATCTTCAAAATTACAATCCTTCTTATGTTGCGCACACAGCTGCAAGGGCCTACACACACAGCTGTAGAATTACCAAAGTCTCCGTAGAAAATCTGTAGGAGCCTTCCCCTTTGCTTGAACATAGAAATATATGACAATTTCAGACTCAAAAATGTATCTATTATAACATGTCTTTGACTTACTAAGATAACCCTTTATATATTTTTCCGTTACAATACCATGATCCACAAACCATGGGCGGAACTCAAAACATATAATTTAATCCCATCCTTTTACAAAATAAGGGCTTTGACCTACCCTAAAGCCCCTATGACTCTTAAAACATTGTGTGAAGCATGTTTCACTGCTCAAAATGTGAGTTCTTTACAAAATGTTTGACAAAACTTTGACCTAGGGTGACCCTACCAAACACCAGGGGAAAATATCTATGCATATTTTCTTTATGTTCTCACCATTGTATATTTTCCTGTTTTAAGAATTCGTTTCTAGATAATTTATGTATAGGGTTAAAACCTACAATAAGCGATATATGCAGCAAAAAATATGAGTGCACATTATACCCAAAATGTGGAAATGAATTATTGACCTATAAAAAATGGAATTCATAATAGAATAACAAGATAATGATGATAATAAATGAATTAATAATAATGGTGACAACTCACATAGATTGGAAACTAGAATTCTCAATATAAATTCACTAATTACCCACAATTAATTTGTAACTAGGGTTTTCTAACATGATTTCATAAACATGTACAACATCAAATATGAATTTCATGGACATATAAATTGATATAGGAATAATTAAGCACACTTATCAACAATGAATTAGGAAACTTGTTGTGGGCTCTCCATGTTTCATCCAGCCATAGATCTAATGGTTCATCAAACTCGACCATGGGTCACCCCCGAGTTGGAGTGAAAACAACATAGGAAATGGTATACCTTTAATAATAGTGCCTCCATGTCCAAGGCACCAACCCCTATGATTTGCTTCCCTGAACTTGTGCATAACTGGCGCACCCTTCTTCGAGACTTGCTAGTCTCACTAGGATGTCCACCAATGAAGGAACCGTACAACCAACCATGAAATTTTTAGAAATAGGGCTCCAGGAGCTCATGTTTATACCAGGGCTTCTAGGTACCCTTTTAGGCCATATTTGATTTGGCTTCTAGTTAGTTCTACAACCCAGGTGACACACCTTTCTCTAGAACCTACCAATCCCTCTGCAATGCCCACCTTCCAAGGCTCACCTACAGGTCACCATAATTCTAGTTGGTTCCGTAACCATATGGGCTTCACTGGAGGAACAATACCATACCACATACATTCATATTGGGGGATATATATTGAGGAAAAAATGACATAATATATGGAGCCTATAATAGGGGGTAAAGGGTTTTTATATTGGTGGGTATAAAAAATGGAGCTCAAAGTTAATGAAAAAATATAGAGGGGTATAATCAATGTTAATTAAAAAATGTATACCTATAATATCTAGTGAAAGTAGGGTATTTTCAAATTAGGAAGGTGTATTCGGTTCGTATTTGTAGGGGGTTAAATAATGTCATTTTTAGAGGTATTTTCCAATATGTAGTCAAATGAGGGGTATTGTTTAGTATGGAACAAATTCAGGTGATATGTCATAGGTTCATTAAGTGAATCCCCCTTGTCCAAAACCATTACATAGTTCATTGATTGGTCCATAATTGAAATCTACCACCCAACTAAGTGTCTGCATAAGTGCATCTGTTCGAACAATGAAACAATCAAAATGGTAATGAGGATGGATGAAGGTATGAATGAATGACTGAATGAATGTAAAATGAATGCCTTCATAGGAAACAACTTTAAATATGCATGGATTTTCCACTTCCATGTGGCACTCCCTAAAGCCCCATGGTTCGGAGGTGCGCGTTTTCCTTCAACACTGAACACATCCACCCATTTCCTTTTCCATGGATTTGTACTATTACCCATACTTTTTTCCATTTATTGGGCTTCATAGTCAGTCATCATCTTATTAATGTAAAATATGTATAATATCTACAATATTTACAATATTGGCCCTCCAACCATTTTTCCAAAACAACATATGTGCCCCTAGGCCAGTTAGCCCCAAAATCCATATATATATATGTGTGTGTGTGTGTGTGTGTGTGTGTGTGTGTGTGTGTGTGTGTGTGTGTGTGTGTGTGTGTGTGTGTGTGCATGTATATGTATATAGTTATAATCTTGCAAAAATGTCTCTAGATCACCAACATACTTGTTATGTACATCTGACTCACTAGCCTAATATAAAAGTAATTATATATGCATCATAAATTAGCAAGGGTATTACATTCCTTCCCCCCTTATTTTATGCATTGTCCTTAGTGCAAGACAAATATACATACATATACATTGGTCAGAAATATGAGGGCAATCCTCCATCATTACAATTTTTCACTCCCATGTAGCCTCATCAGAGCCGAGCAGGGCCCATTGTACCTTTACCATGTCGACTTCTAGATTCCCGAGCACTTTGACCATCCTATCTAAAATCTATACTAGCTAGCCCTGAAAAGCACCTTCTAGTTCCACCTGAATCATATGCCAATCTTTCACATGAGTAGTGGCACGAATATAATTTTTAAATAGAGATACATGGAATACATCATGAACATGTAGGGATTCAATTAATGCAAGTAAATATTGAACTAGTATGATCCTATTGAGAACCTCAAATGGTCCACAATAACGTGCTGCCAATTTGGCACAACTACCCAGTTTCATTGAGCTCTTTTGTAGTTTGACCTTCAAAAACACATGATCTCAAATTTGAATTTCTCAATGAATTTTATGCTTATCTGCATAACATTTTTACCTATCCTTGGAAGCTTTTACATTTTTCCTAATCTTTGCAACCTATTCTTCCATATCTTCGAGCAAGTCTGGACCAACCATGACTCGATCCACCAGATTTCTCCAAGACATAGGAGAATAACATTTACTACTATGCAACACCTCAAACAGACTCATTTTTAACAAAGTATAATACCTATTATTATAAAAAATTCTACTAAATGTAGATTTTCCTCCCATATGGATGGTTTATCCATCACGTCCATCCTTAACATATCCTTAATCACTTGTTTAAAATGCTCACTACGTCCATCATACTTTGGTTTATATGAAGTAATAAAATTAAAATTAGTACCTAGCCCTTTAAATAGTCCCATCTAAAAATTAGACGTAAACTTTAGATCTCTATCTAGAATAATTACTCGAGGCACACAATGTATCCTAGAAACTTCCATCATAAAAATATCAGCTATGTTAATCGATTTAAACTTTGATTTTATCAAATTAAATTGGTCCCTTTTGGTAAGCTTATCAACCACCACCATAATTGCATCATTCCCTTTAGATGTCCTCGGAAATTTAGTGATGAAGTCCATCGATACCACATCCCACTTCCACTTCAAAATGGGTATCAACTACAACAAGCCTATTGGGTGCTTGTCCTCTGCCTTAACTCACTGACATTCTAAACACCTTGCTATGAAATTTTCCACATACCTCTTCCATTCAGGCCAAAATTATTACTTTTTGACCATTGTATTATTTTTATAATAACTTGGGTGACCCACATAAGGCACCTTATGCATCTGCTTACATTTAAATTCCTTCACCTCCTACACTTCTAGAACACATATATGTAAACAATAATCCCATTTTCTCCAAGTCCATAATCCAGATATTTTGGTTTCTTTTCCTCATGCCAATTTGAAATCCCAGCTTCCAAGATTCTGGTCATTATATCAGTCATGCAGACGTATTGCAGAAGCATGCATCAAGTGCACTCTCTAACTAATATCATATGCCACCTTATTTTCCTTTCCCTTAATATATTAATCACGAAATCATACTTAGGTAGCAATTCTAGCTACCTAATTTGTTGAGAATTCAAATTTAGTTATTTAAAGAAATGTCACAATCCATAGTGATCACTTTGAAACTCAAATCTTTGGCCTAGGAGATAATGTCTCCACATCTTAACCACTTGAATTTTAACCTCCAACTCTAATTCAAGAGAAGTTTAATTCTTCTCATGTTCCTTCAACTTCCTACACTCATAACACAATTCATGTCCATTATACATAAGTACTACCCCCAGACCTTCCCAACACACATCAATGCATACCAAGAAATCCTCAATTTGGGTCTAGAATTTTCAACATCAAAGAAATTATTAGCGAAACCTTTAAATTTAAAAAGGCATCTTCACACTCAAGAGTCAACTATAATTTAACACCTTTCCTTTGCAACAAAGTGATAGGGTAAGATATCATGGAAAAGGCCTTAGCGATGTGTAATAACTAGCTAGGCCCAAATTATAATAAATTTTAATTATTAAGTCACTTTGAAAATATGATGCATTAGGGTTCTCGCTCAACGTAGCCTTGAATCCTCATAAATCCTTCACAATAAAACTCATTCTCTCATCCTAGTCTTGTATCTCAACCTGCTCCTGAATGATCTATGGCATCCCAATCCAAAGAAGCGGGCAAAACTACCTCCCATCATAATATTTTTACAAGGGATACAAGATCAGGGGAAAATCCTATGGATGCAACACCTCATCCACCCTTACCAGGAAACTTATTGCAAGCATCTCATAAAGATGCTCTTGTTCTTGGTGTCACCTGGAAGAATAAGAGCTTGTTTCATTGTGTCCTAAAAGCTATTCGAAACCCAAAATACAAGGATAAGTCTAAAAAAAACTTGGAACACATAAAATTTACGAAAGATCATGCCTTAATATGTAAATTTATAGGTGCCTGGTCAATAGAAAGGGAAATTACATCATGGATCAAGGCCAAATGGAAACCAAAATTGAAAATTGAGTTGTAGATAGGAATCAAAGTATTTTTACAATGGTTTTCACTAATTTAGAGGATTGTAAGAGTATTTGAAAATATACCTTACATTCTCAATAATACAAGTTTATTCATTCAATTCTAGACCCATTGCTTAAACCCTAATAATGAAATGTTTATGGTTGCTCTTATCTAGGTTAGATTATATTCTCTTCCAATAGAATACTGAGAGGATGACATGTTAGAAGGCCATGTAAATTCCATAGGAAATTATGTTAAAGCATACAAAATTACCAAATATACGAGATACACTACATATGACCGGATCTATGTCTACATGAATGTATTGGAGCCGCTACTGGAATCCATAGTAATATTTTTCCACGATGAAAATATTACATAGCTCATTGATTATGAGCACATTCTTTTCCATTGGAAAATGTACCATGAGCATGGAAACCTCTACAGGAATTTCCCTCGTATCAAACCCCCCCCCCCCCCCCCCCACCCAAAGGAGCCAGAGAAAGTCTTAAATCAAGATGGATTTCAACAACCACGAAGTCAAAGAAAGAATGTGAGGCCCCGAAACCCGAACCCTATGTAGACCCTTTAGTCCGATAAAAAATTTGAGTCCTTATCAGAGTGAGTACTATAGAAACAATATTAGAAAGCTACAAAGGGTTCCCTTTAGTTGCAACCCATGCCTATGTAGGACGTGGTACCAAGAAAGAGAAAAAACCTAGATAATGCTAGTGAGGGTGTGACCAATCTGATATTTGAAATGCATGATGTTGTAACAATATCATAAGATACCTTAGTAAAGGCAGATCCTTAGGCCAAAAAAGAGGACTTGGATGAAATGGAAGTGGAGGAAAAGGCACTATCATGGACACTTAAACAACTGCATAATCAATATCCTAATAGAATCTCATAATCGCAAGTGGTTAGGTTGAATAGCTCTATCTACGAGTCAAATCTTCCCCATTGGAGAAGGCATAGGTTCCTATTGTAGTTTCTACAACCATCCAAAAAAAATTGACCGCATCAAATTTTGGGGCCCCTCTGACCAAGTTGTTATTTATTTCTGTCTTTAAGGTCATCTTAATTTTATTTGAAATCCTCCTAAGTGTTCAAGTCAATTGTTTTTTTTCAAAAGTTCTCTAAGTAACGACACACTTATCCTCACAAACCAATTTTTCTTCTATTTCAAGAACATATTTGTTCGATAGGCTAACACACTTTCCAAACACAGTGCCAACGTACTTTCTAGAAGCAGCTCCAGTGACCTTTAAATTACAGTCAACTATGCTTTTCAAAAGAACATGCGTCGGGTACATTTCTTTGATCTAGCGCTAGCTGATGAGCGCCAATATTGCAGCAAGGATGTTGCAACTCCTGGGATACCAACTTTACTTGTCAACCTAGGGCTCGTACAAACTTGGAGGTGACAGTTTTGTATTCACAAGTAAAAGTGATGGTTCTGCATGTTGTCATTGTCCAACTGGCAAGAGACCACTGGGGTTCCAAGCCAGACTTCTATGGAGTTAGAAGAATCTTGATTCCTTGATGGAAGAAAAGTAAATCTACTCTAAGAGAGTTACTCTACTGCAATAATGGAGAAGTTCAACAGATAATGCTAAACCACACCATACACCTAATTAACCATTTAAGAAGCTATGCTAGGAAGAAATGCTAAATCAACATAAAACGAATTCTACTACCTAAGTTTCAGAAGTAAGGAGCATCAAACAATACTAATTTGCAAGTAAAGAGACTAAACTATATCTGTTTTTGCTTTTTTGGCCTTTTTATGCAAAATCAAGTATGCAAACTAATCGTTCTTGTGGATGTGGCGGGTGGATCAAGGGTGTTTGAGGATGGCTTGAAGGTTTATGAAGTGGTTGGATGGTGTGGAGGGTCCTTATGAGGCCTTTGGTGACTTCCTAGAGGTTTTCCATTAATTCACCTCAAAACAGGCCGTTTCAGGAAAACCTACAGGTTGTACTAGAAACCTACACGATGATCCTATAGGAATTACAGGAAACCTACAAGATACAGCCGAGAGCTAAATGTGAAGTGTTGGAGGCGATGGGAGGATTAGGAAAGGTGTGTGATGGGTGGAATGGAGTGTTAGAAGGTCTAGGATCACTCAAGAGTCAATATCCAAGATAATAGATGGCTAGATTCTCTCAATCTATTTGGGAGAATTTCAGTGAAAAATGATGAAAAACTAGTGAAGGTGATGGTGAAAACAAGGGATGGCTAAGGTGGATGAAGTGGAAGGTGGATGTTGGATATGAAGTCTTAGTCTCCTCTTGAAGCACCTGCTCTACATAAAACATGTGTGTCTTCCAAAAATATATGCACCAAGATACATTTTCATAAACTAGAAAAGAAGAATTAATGAATCAACTGCCTATACTATGCATGAAGAGAGGAGTTGAAAGGAATGAAAGCATGAGTGAGATCTATTGCAGAAATGGAGATGAAAAAATATGACAATGAAATCTACCTTGCAACATTAACAAAATACTAAATTAAAGACAACAAACTCCAAATCTCATAAAAGAACTAGAAATCTATGTTTTTGGGGCTGCTTAAGGGCCCCTTCCTCAAGTTATGGTCCCATAGGGAGGAAGTGAGGTCAAGACACCTGCTAATAACCTTGTGGTGATCATTATTCTCCTTTCTAACCTTATACTTGAAAATAAGGCACAAATGGAAGCAAAGTATCACACAACCAATCTAATATACACTACTTGTAATGGAAATGCATCTAATAAGAAAATTAACAATGAAGCTATGAATCTACACTAAACATGCAAGTACAATAAAGAGGAGCCTTGGCTGCTAGGGTTGGGCCCTAACCCAAGAGCTTCATCCCTTTGAGTTAACTCAATGCTGGCTCAAAACAAAACTCATTCTTGTTACCAAAACAACAAATTACATCAATATAACTGTTACAATTTTTGCAGCTCGAAATTAGATTAGAGTTTTACAATCAAAAATCCAAATCCTACCGAGGTCCTAGGCCTCTCTACTTATACATCTAAAGTCCCCAACGACTTCCTTAAAATTAGGGAGGCTTGGCTCCCAAACTTGAGATAAACTGGTGCTTTGTCTCTCACTTGCTTGGCTATCTTCTAGTCCTTATGATTTGGTTGTTTTCACTCCAAGCTGATGTGATCAATAGAGGAATATTGGAATGGAGGAGTAGTAAATGAGGAGGATTTTCCTCCTACAATCCCTCTCCCTTGTCCCATTCGAGTTTTGACCTTAGTATTTGCTAAAATTCCTTGATTTTCTCCTTCACTCATGCATTCAATGCATATTAGACCACAAAGCATAATATCCAACTCTAACTCACCTAATAACAAAATATAATAAAAGACATGTAATAAGCTATGAGAAAAGTTGGTTTGACGAAGCTAGGAGGTGAATTAATGCCCATATAATTACCCAATGATGAGGCTCATCATCACCCCTTACTGAAAGTGTTGCTCATCCTTTGAGAAACTTATTGAATATCCATATCCTTCATGGCTGTAGTGGCCTCTCTGACATCCCATGCCTCTGTTGTGGTCTTCTCTTCTTGTTCAAAGAAGCCTGCTTTCTTTTCTACCTCTTCCCATTGCCTCTTTTATTCTTCTTCTTTTCTCCCTTCTAGCATCCCTAAGAGTAGTAGTGGACAAAGTTTTAGGCCTAACCAATTGCCCTTCAACCTTTGCATAGATTTCTTATACATAGGTGTCCTGTTGAGTGCCTCTCTCAACCTTTGAGAGTGATATTCTCTTATCTTTAAGTTGTATGGTAGGGTGTTCCATCTCCTCACACAAGCATGTATACTATCATCTCATAGCAACCTGAACATGTCCTCAAAATGTGAATTTTTTTGCTCTTGGGCAGCAAGATATCTAGGTGCCAGCGGAGGATCATTTGCAATCAAATTATGGGTACTGATGAGGGCCATGGGATTTGATTTTTCAGCTCTGATCAGAAGAGGTTCAGTTTTCCCTCTTGCCAATATCCTTTTCATCTTTGCAACTCTTGACTCCTCATGGTTCATCAATGATGCCAAAGCCATTAATTGTAGATCTCCTAGCTTGGCATTAGGGTCCCATACATTCATGTCTGTGAGAGCCATGTTGTGCAAATAAAAATCAGCCATTTTGGCCCTATCTTCTAGTGTATTTTGATCACAAAGATCAATAAACTACTTGTAGTCCTGAAATGGCATGGTGCCTCTCTGTGCTAGGGTCTTAATCTAAAACTGTAGCCATTGTTCCTTGAGGTAGAGAGCATAATATTTAGCTGGCATCCTACACTGGATTGCTTCCAAAGAGAGACTGGACATACATGCCAATTGCTTCTCCCTTTCCTGTAGCTTTCCCCTCAGCCATGCATTTTCTGTCTCTTGTTGATTTCTCATTATAGCTTCTCTGTCCCTCAAGCCACTTATCTCTCTACCGATCTCTTTGACTTTCTATTCCATATGCCCAATGTCTTCCACTCCCTTTGATTTGGTGATCTGCATCCATCGACGATTTTTGGCCCTCTCCTTCTCAAGCTCAAAGAACAGTGGGATAGCAAATGTTTGAGGTATGACACTGCCTCCTTCAATAAACCGGTAGTAGGAGTCCATGTTAGGTTGGGGGCTGGGTTCTTTTGTCTTTGGCTCCTCATCTTTAGTTTCTTGCTACCCCCCTACCTTCCTTTCCGATTTGTGTGCCTCCTGTAGATTCAATAGAGTATCCTGTAGGACTATTTTTTCTTCTTGTAGATTTTGCTGTGTATCCTGTAGGATTTCCTTTCCCTTGGAGGAAGTTGATCTAGTAGTAGGCCTCCTCACATAAGTGATAGGGGACTTAGGGGAAGCCATTTTATCTTTTTGTGTAAAGGAGTCTTCAATCACAACAGGAATTTTGGTTGATGCCTAGGGTTTCCCTTGTCTTATTCTTGTGCTTTTCCTTGTCCTAAAATATAATGGGGTCTACCTCTGCCTTTTTCCTTTTTGCTTGATTAGGGTGCTAAGAGAAGTGAGGGTAGCTGTTGCCTCTCTCTCAGTGGCTTCTAGAGACACCCTAGGTGACTCCTCCTTGTTTTTTCCCCCTCTTTTCCATTGCCTTCTTCCTCTATGTCCTCCCTGTCTTCTTCTTCTTGTAGATCTTCATCATCTCTATCAGCTTCCTCCTTAATTTCCTCCTCTGTTTCTTCATCATCCACCTTCTCTTCTCCCTCTTCTTCATCATCATCATCATGTTCCTCTGTGTTAGCTCCTTCTTCATCCATCTCATCCTTATTTTCTTATGTATCTTCCTATTCATTTTTTACTTCCTCTTCACTGATAGTAGGACTAACATCATAAGTGAGAGATTTGATGTCATCCTATGCTGGTATGTCTCTAAAAACTGACCATGTTATAGGAGTTCTGAGGTTTTATAGGGCATCTTCTATGAGGATCCTAATCAACCCATGGTGAGCTAACTGTTGGGAATTTCCCTCCTTCAATTTGATGCTTGAGTCTATGAGTGATTGAAGCAAGAAGTATGGTATGCTGAGCCTTTGGTGAGGGGGTGTTTCTGCTCCAAATATTAATTCTTCAAGGATCCTCAAATGATAGACATAGACCACACTACAACTAGCCTCACATGAAATGCATTTGATCAGTTGGTAGCCTACCTCATTCCATGGATATGGCAGACTTTCCCTCCTTACTCCATTTTTGTCCTTAGTGGGTTCCTCACCTTCTAAAAAGAATTTTCTTTTGGCAACCTGGCTATCTCCTTTGTCTTCTTTTCTCCATGGTATTCCTAGGGGGAGTGTGGTGAGTCTCCTGATGAGTTCAGGGGTGAGATTTATAGTGAGGCTCCTTATTACAACAGTGGCATGGACTCTGGTGAGTGGAGTGAGGGAGAGGGCAAATTATTCAACCACCTCATCATCATATCCTCTGAATTTTTCGAAAAAGCCCATCCAATTATGTATCATGAAGATTTCAAGCACTTGGGAGTGTTGTTGGATTCTCACAGTGTTGGTGGTATCTCTCTTATTAAAACCTCATGTCATCTTGCTGGTGAAGTTTGAGGAGAATGAGAGGATTGAAACAATTTTTCAAATGCAGAACCAGAGTAGAGATGACTATGTTTGTAATTCCCTTTACACAGTTGCTAAATTCACTAAAAATTAGAGGATTCTTGGTTCATTTACTTGCAAAGAGGTATGTAATTACAAAGCCTACCTCTTTAGATTGTTTGCAGTGACCAACTCCCGTGATATCCCTTCTGAACTCCTCTCTGCCAATCCTGTAGACAGTCTCTGTGTATCCTATAGGAATTCTTGTGCAGGATCCTGTAGGAATTCCTATGCAATCCTGTAGGAATTCCTGTGTAATGAAATGATGGAGTTTTGCTTCTAGTGGGTTGCTTGGGTATGAGAGCGAATTGAGTGAGGAATTTCGAGGAAGTGAAATGCATGAATGCATGGGAGCGATGTTTTATTTCCTCTTATGGTGATTTGGGGTGAGATGGTGTGTTGGAAGAAAAGGTATGTTTCCATGTTTGGACCGTTGGTCCCCACTACCACCTCATCATTTCCCACTCCTCGTATTCAGCTCCCACCTCATGGATATGTAGCTTTAACTGCTTTTTTCCTACTCCTTCTTTGTCTTTGAGTTGACTACAACCACGTGTGAGAGGACACCCAATTGTGCATGTGTTGACTGAACGAAGATGGCCAAGCTAACTGGCCACCTTTTCACTTATAAACCAACTATCTCATAACCCTTAAATTTTTCCTACTACATGATGCCTATGAGAGAGTGAGCGAGATACTTACCTGTGGTTCCAATGCTATGTTGCAGTTGTCGAAGACCAGAGGTGTTGTTGTGTGTATTTGTTGCATGCTATTCTTCTTCCTCCTCTTGCTGTCTGCTAATGGCTTCTTTGTTTTTGTAGGTTCCTATGGTTGAAGATATGATGTTGCTGCTTTGGAGCTCCTAGATCATCATGTTGAAGGCTTGTTGCTGGTGTGATTGGTATTCTATGGGATAGGCTACTACAAGATTTCCTACAAGATGTCCTGTAGTTTCTTCTCTCTCAGAAATATTTGATCATCTTCTTGCTGGGGATGTGGGGATGGTAACATGGATGGAAAGAAGGAGTGGGAGTGTGGAGAGAAAGGAATATTCAGGTGATGCTCTTTATTCTCCTATGTTTCCCTTTTCTTGAAGATTGGAAAAAGAATTCTCTTGAAACTGATTTTTTTTCCTTTTTTTTTAATAGTGAGTGCAGGGATGATGATGGTGGACAAGGTGTGGTCATTGGGTCACTGTAATTCCTACAAGATCATCCTGTAGGTTTTCAGAGGATCCTGTAGGAATACATGGGATCTTGTAGAAAGCATAGTCTTTTTATAAACTTAAGCAAGGGAGCGAAAAAAAATGACAAAAATGATGGAGGGATGCATGGTAATGAGTGAAAAAATAAATATGTGAGTGACAGGGGTCTCTTTGGGATCCTCTTTTGCTCCTTGACCGTCCTTCTTTCTGACCCGCAAATGGAGATTTCATGATAATTTTTTATTTTTATTTTTTGAAAAACAATTAGGCTGCCTCTGAGAGGTTTTCACCCTAGGTGTTTGCCCTAGGCGACTCAAGAAAGGTTTTCACCTAGGGATCTTTCTTATTCTCTTTTTCTTCTTTTTGTTTTTTGTTTTTTTTTTTTGTTTTTGTTTTGGCACCACTGAGCTGCCTCAAGAGGTTTTCAACCCAATGACGGGACTCACGTGCCTCATGGAGGTTTTCACCTGAGTCCTTATTCTTTTTTCTTTTTCTTAGTGATTAGATGAGGGCAAAGTTTGAACTTGCTCCACTATCATCATTGTTTTATTGATATCATCAATGAACTCTTGTTTTGATAAAGTTCTCTTGTAAATTTTCAATCGGTTTCCATTAACAAGCAAAGGAATTGCTTCTTCATCTATGGTTCTGATTTGCACTAAACCATTATCATGGCATATTTCCACAACATAAGATCTAAGCCATATTGTCCTTAACTTTCCCTTGAAGTCTTTATACCTAGAGTCATATAACAATGCCAAATCGCCTCCCTGAAATTGCTTATCCTTGATATTTTTAAATCTTTCTCTGAAGTTGGACTACCTCTGTATGTAGGAGGGCTTGCATTTTGAATTCATCCAAACCATTCAAATGGAACAATCTATCTTTCTATGCATTGTTGAGATCCAAATCTAGTTGGGTTGTTATCCTTAATGTATTATATTCAAATTTAATGGACAACAAGGCCTTTTTTCCATAGACCAGCTCATAGGGTGTGAATCCAGTGGTGGTCTTCCATGTGGTATTATAGGCCTAGGTGGCCTAAACTAGTCTTTCTTCCCAATCCTTCCTACTACTTCTCACCACTTTGGTCAAGATGCCCTCCAGTGCTCTGTTGGTCACCTCCACTTGCCCATTAGCTTGTGGATGATAGGGAGTGGAGGTTTTATGCTTGATCTTGTGATGGCTGAGCAAGTCTTCAATGATGTTGGACGTAAACTGGTTGGCTTGGCCTGTGACCAGCTCTCTAGGGTACCCAAATTTGTAGAATACATTCTCCCTTAGGAACTCAACCACCTTCTCTTCTGTTGTTGCCTTAATTGCCTTGGTTTCAGCCCACTTAGTCAAATAATTAGTGCACACAATAATGTATTTTTTTTCTTTGAAGGAGGGTCAATAGGCCCAATGAAGTCCATGCCCCACTTGTCAAATGGCTCGAAAGTCACTTGAGGCTGCAGAGGCATTTCATATCTTGGAGTAGGACTTCCCATCCTCTGGCACCGATCACACTGACTAGTGTATTTTTTCACATCCTGATGAAGAGTGGGCCAATAATAGCCTGCTTGTAACACTTTGAATGTTGTCCTCTTTGCTACAAAGTGACCTCCACAAGGCCCATCATGACAAGTCAGAAGGATGTCAAAGACTTCCTCCTCCCTGACACACCTTCTCAAGATTTGATCCGGGCCAAGTTTGAAAAGATTTCCCCCAATCCAAGTGAAGGTGGCGCTTTTCCTGACTATCTTTCTCTATTCTTTGGAGGACAAGTTTGGTGGGAACTGTGCTGATACCAAATAGTTTGCTATATCAGCAAACCATGGAGAGAGAACTGAAAAAGCAAATAAGTGCTCGTCCAGTAATTGGTCATCCACCATTCCTTCTTCACCTACAAGTAAACTTACTCTAGACAAAAAGTCTGCAACAACATTTTCCTCTCTAGGATTATCAACAATGGTTAGATCAAACTACCATAATAAAAGTAACCATCTTATAATTCGAGCATTCACATCTAGTTTGTTCATTAAATATTTGATTGCAGCATGGTCAATATGCACAAATGTCTGATAGCCTGTAATATAATGCATGAATTTGTTTAATGAATGCACAAAAACCAGGAGTTCCTTTTCAGTCACTGTATAATTTAGTTGAGCCTTTAATAAATTCTTACTGATAAAATAGATAGCATAAGGCAGTTTCTCATCTATCTGACCTAGGGTTTCTCCTATGGCTTTGTGTGAGGGATCAACATGAATATGAAAGGGGAGGCCCAACTTGGGCCTCGGAGAATCGGTGCAGTGGTTAACTTATCCTTTAGGATGTCTAAGGCCTCTTGATAGATTTTTGACAATATATGCTTAGAGTATTTGGCCAACAAACCAAATAAAGGAGAGGCCAACTTGCTGAAGTCCTTTATGAACCTTTGGTAGTATCCAGCTAACCCTAGGAAACTTCTGACATCTGTCTGCTTTTGAGGAGGTGTGACTGATCCAGATTTAAACAGGAATGCAACAAATTACAAATATAACCAATATAAAGATGCAACAGAAATAATACTTCATTTCATAACTGTAAAATACTGAAATATGCTTACAAATAGAAATGGAAATAAACTAGCTAGGTCGATGGTAGCTTATCTCTGAGAAGAGATGTGGTGACTACATGCGTCTGAAATACATTACAATGAGGCTCAAGGGCCTTTTTTATTATTTAACAATAAGAGAAAACCCTAAACAACCAAAACCCTAACATGAGGAGATGTAACACCAAGAGTTTATGGGCTCCATTGGGGTGAGTTCGACAACCAACTTCTCGGGGTCACGACTTGGTCATATTATCTCCATTTGATGTGCATGATAATGCGTTGGAAATATATCTTTGAGGAATACGACAAAAAAGTTGATTTTAAACTAAAAAACTAAAAGAAACAATGGTGGGCATCCAAGTGGAATTGGTGGGTGGCCATCAAATATCCACCTGGATCATTCCTCCCCCCTTAGGAAGCAATGGTCCCCATTGCATTGAGTTCCTCCATGAGATGAGGAAACTTTTGCTGAACTTGGTTCCCAGTGAGCCACTTGCCATGGTGAAGGAGTTGGCCTACTTTGACAACTCGATACAATTGAATCTACTGCTGGCGAGTGTGCTTGATCTATGTGTCCATGATTTGATCAATTTCAGCTTGATCCATGCAATCTGGATTTAACTATGTTGGTGTGAGTTGTTCTACAATGTCGGCTGTGCGTAGTAATGGTGGAAAGTATGGCCCAAGGTGGTCCACATTGAATACTAGGTGTAGGCCAAGGAATGGGGGAATACTGAGCTCAAATGCGTTGTCTCCCATAGCCTTGGTAATGGTGTAAGGACCATATCCAAGTGTTCTGAGTTTCTGATAGGCTTCGGTAAGGCGTTCCTTTTTCAAATGCAACCAGACTTTGTCTCCCACCTGAAACTTGTGTGGCACTCGATGTTGATCATGTCACTGCTTGTACTTGGCATTTGATTTCTCCATAATGTCGTGGACTTGCCGGCAGATATGTTGGATCTACTCAATGAAGTTGTTTGCCTTATCTGTTTTGGAATGAACATGAGACGAATCTGCCTGAGTAGCTGCAAATGGCATGGCCACATCAATGGGACATAGTGGTTGGAATCCCAAGCCCACTTGAAAAGGGCTGTGGCCAATCGAGCTGTGGAGAGCCCGGATATAACTGTACTAAACATAAGGGAGACTCTCATCCCATGTGCGTGGATTCTTTGAGTTGTACATGCACATAATGTGTACGATCATCCTGTTCACAACCTCTGTCTGGACATCAGTTTAGGGATGGAAGGTTGTGGACTTAGTGAGTTTGGTGTCCAAGATCGACTAGAGAGTGGACCAAAATTTATTAAGGAACCTGATGTCTCGATATGAGATGATAGACTGGGGGATCCCAAATTGTACCCACACTTGTTCAAAGAAGAGTTTAGCAGTGGCTTCTACTGTGATATTCTTCTTGTAGGCTGCCATAATGGTCATCTTCAAGAACCTATTGACGACCACAAAAACACAGTCTTTTCCATACTTAGTAGATGGAAGGCTTGACATGTAATCCATGGAGATGGATTCCCAAGGGCGACTAAGGGTTGGCAGGGGGGTATAGAGGCCTTTCTTCTTGATGGTTGGTTTGGTAATGGTGCATGCAGTGCAAGATCTGATGTACTTCCCGACATCCTGTCGAAGATTCATCCAATAGAAATACTTCTGCAGTACTGCCACCATTTTCTCGACCCCGAAATTCCTAGTAGCCCGACTGTAGTGTGCTTCCAAAATCATCTTGGCACACTCGCTTGAAGGAACACAAAGGTGACCCAGGGCATCCTGGAGGTGAAAATCTAGAACATGCTAACCCTCCAAGAGTGTCTGGTATGTGTGGCCGAATTTTGGGTTTCTTTTGTAGAGAAGTGGCCAATTTGAAGTCTCATTCCCACAAGAGTGTAGCACGGTGGTTAACGCTATGATCGGTGGTCGACTGAGGAAATCCGAAACATTATTAGTGTTTCCCTTCTTATACTTGATATTCAAATGGAATTGTTGCAGGTATGTGGACCACTTTTGATGGTGATCATTCTACAATTTCCCTGGGGTCTGTATGAACTGCAGTGGCTGGTGGTCTATGTGGATGGCATTTCCTTCCCCAAAATGTAATGCTTCCATTGTCGGCAAGCCTGCACAATGGAATACATATATTTTTCATAAGTGGGATACTTCCAGACTGTGTCTAAAAGTGTCTCACTGTGATAAGCCACTGGATGCCCGTGTTGAGTATGGACTGCCCCAATAGCATAGTCAGAGACATCTGTCTCGATCTCAAATGGCTCTTGCAAGTCTGGTAATGCGAGCACTGGTGTCGAGCAGAGGCAATGTTTCAACTCTGTGAACGCCTTCTGTTGATATTCAGACAAAAATATTTTTTCTTTCACTCCTCCCTTAGTGACTTGACTCAAGGGCCAAATGATATGAGAAAATCCCAACACGAACCTGTGGTAGAAGTTGGCAAGACCCAGAAAGCTATAGAGCTTTATCAGAGTGGTTGGAGATGGCAATCCCGAATGACTTGGATCTTGGCTGGATCCACATGCACCTCCCATTCATCAATAATGTATCCCAATTACTGAACCTGGGTCATGCCAAAACTGCATTTCTCCAAATTGGCACATAATTTGTGTTGCCACAGTGTTTGGAGAACCTGTCGGACGTGGTGGAGGTGCTCTTCCCAAATCTGGCTAAAGATCAGGATGTCATCCAAGTATAACACTACAAATGAGTTGGTGAATGGCTGCAAGATGTCATCCATTAGCCTCATGAAGGTTGCAGGAGCATTTGTCAACCCGAAAAGCATAACCAAACATTCAAAAAGGCCCTCCTCGGCTTTGAAGGCAGTATTCCACACATCGGAGGGTTTGATTGGTACCTCGTGATATCCTGACTTCAAATCAATCTTGCTAAAATATTTTTCCCCGTTCAATTGGTTCAGGAGGTCATCAATCTGTGGGATCGGGTACCTATTCCAGAAAGTGATCTTGTTCAGTGCCCGATAGTCAAAACAGAGTCTCCAAGTATCATCCTTCTTCTATGCCAACATGATTGGGCTCCCACAGGGCGATGAACGTGGATGGATGTAACCTTTCTACAGCAGCTCCTAAATCTGCCTCTTGATTTCATCGTTCTCTAGAATGGAGCCCTGATAGATTGGTTTATTAGGCAACGGCACACCTAGGGTCATATTGGTGGAGTGCTTGACCTAACAGTGCAGAGGAATCCCTGCAGGGGAGGTGAAGATGTCCTCGTACTCCTCCACAACCTTGTTCATCTGTAGTTTTCATTTGGAGGGTCCCTGTCTAGAGGTTGTGGCCACCGTCTTCTTCTTTCCTTGAGGGCATATCATTAGGAAAAAAAATTATCAGTTTTGGAAATGAGCTTACTTCATTGTTTTGCAGTAACCAAAGAGATGGTGGTATGCGGTGCTACCTCTGGTATCCTATACAACTTATTTCCCAAAGTAACAATAATAGTAGGAGGCCTTGTTTCATACACAGCATGTCGCTTCCACAAGTATGGTTGGCCTAATAATACATCACAAACATTAAGGGGAGCAACGTCACATAATATCTCATCCTTGAAGGGCTTGATGTTGTATGGAAGGCGACACTGTTGGCTCACGCGAAGATCTCGTCCTTGGTGAAGCCACCTGATGGTGTATGGTTGTGGATGCGCTGTGGTCGGTAAGCCCAGCCGCTTCATGACCTCTGCCGAAATGAGGTTGTTATGGCTCCCACTATCAACAATAAACTGTAGCGGGAGCCCTTTACCCACATCTGGGAGTGGAAGAGGCGCTCCTCCTCCTCTAGATCTTCGGGTTCCTTCTTTTGGATCTTCGTGGTGGCAACAGTGGAATTGGGCTCTACATCGATAATCTTCTTCCTTGTCAGGTTCTGACTCAGAGTTGGAACATGCATCTGATTCTGAAGCCTTTAGCTCGGCCACCAGTGATTGCTTAGCCTGACACTCACTTGTTTTGTGAGTCTAGCACTTTATATGGAACTCACACCACTTTCCCGTGTCCTTTTTGGCTTCTTGGCACTGTTCTTTACTTGCAACTTTGGCAGGTTGTCTTGGGCTACCCTGCCTTAGCTTTGTCCTTTGTTCTGTGGTTTAGTGGCATCTTTCCCTTGGTTCGGATTCATAGATCCAAATTCTCGCTTCTTCTATTTAAACTTTTGTTCGATCTTGATAGCATATCGGTATGTTGTGCTGAGCGAGGAGATGTTCAAGAATTCTATTTCATCCTAGATGTACTTGTGCAGGTATCCATGGTATTTGAGTACCAAATGATGCTCTGAATCCTTGATACCCAACTTTGTGCGAAGGGTATGGAAACTATTGGTGAGCTGTGACATGTCTTGGTCCCTTCCCTGCTGCAGTGTGGTCCACTTTATGTATTGATCCTCATAGCTTTCGACAAGGTAGTACTACTCCTTGATGGCAGCCTGGAATGAATTCCAGGTGGGTGCAGTTGAAAACAATGAGGTCGTACTTTCATCCTTCTACTCGCAGTAGGTTTCCCACCAGTCCTTGATGTGGGGGGCAGCTTTGAGAAGAGCGAAAGTAATCTTTTCCCAGCCGAAAAAATCATGAATAGAAAAATACCCTTCTAGCAGATTTAACCATTTATCTATGGCATTTGCATCTATTTGACCCTCAAATATGGAAATTTCAAATTTAACTTGTACCTTAAAGGGTGTGGCACTTCCAGAGTAGCTGTTGGAAGTAGATGTGTCGCCCCTAGGTAGCTGCTGAAGGATCTGGGCAAAGTTGTCCATCATCGCGTTCCTTTTTCGTTGAAGGGCCTCTTCGAGCAAGATTTTGATAGGATCTCCTACCCCCTTGTCTTTCTTTTCATCCACCATGGGAGGCCGTCGGGATTTGCAAGGCTGGTCTTGCAAAGGTTTGACCAGTTCAAGCCCTAACTCCTTATATCCCAACCTCATTGGGAAAATTCAAAGAAATACAAAGAAAGATTAGACCAATATGATACCACTGATCCGGATTTAAACAAGAACACAATAAATTATAGATATAACCATACATACAGAGATGCAACAGAAATAATACTTCACTTCATTACTGTAAAATACTGAAATATGCTTACAAAAAGAAATGAAAATAAAGTAGCTAGGGCGATGGTAGCTTATCTCTGAGAAGAGATGTGGCAGCTACATGCCTCTGAACTACATTACAATGACGCTCAAGGGCCTTTTTTATTATTGAACACTAAGAGCAAACCCTAAACAACCAAAAACCTAACATGAGGAGATGTAACACCAAGAGTTTATGGGCCCCATTGGGGTGAGTTGGATAGCCAACTTCTCGGGGTCGCGACTTGGTCATATTATCTCCATTTAACGCGCATGTTAACCCATTGGAAATATATATCCGAGGACTACAACGGAAAAGATGATTTTAGACAAAAAATCGCTAGTGGTAGATTTCCAAAAAAGCGTTGTTTAGGGCCTGTTGTGGCCACCAACAACCCCCCTCTTTGTTTGATATTAGCAATAACACCAAGCAAATGGGGACCCTTAATAGAAAATCCAAATAAAACGTTTGATAAAATTTTTGTATTTAACTCCTTAAAACTTTATCGCAACAAAAGAATGAAATGCTTTTTTTTATGAGCACAGTAGACTACAAAGAAGCAACACGAAATTCATCGCATCACATTCATTATGAAGCACTCTTTAATGAAGAAGCTTAAGAAATCTCCGACGGCCGATATGTGACGTCGCATATCGCAACATCTCATAAGTAACATACAAATGACTGAACGACTAAATCTGCGATATTGCGATCTGCGATCTACGATGAATGCGATCTGCGATAAAAGAAATTTGCGAAAATTCGCGATCATAATTTCTGCGATAACACATCTTAACGATGCGATCTGAAATGTTGCGATACAAGTCGCAGAAATTACACATCGCAAATTTTCCTCGACGCAGTATTCGATGGAAAGCTGTCCGTCAAACAAAACTGGGCGCACGCCTTAAAAGAAATTAATGATTGTACGCAAAAGTATTCAGGAAGGACAGTCTCGTGTTTTTTCGAAGAGTCAGTTCGCTACAGATGTCGTGATTATGCATTCATAAGAACTTAAAGTTTTCATGTCAATCTTTATTACCATTACTCGTTTCCTTTGCATGAACTGTAAAACAGGAAATAACATGAAGCAATGTGCAGGAAACATCTAAGGAAAAGGGGAAAGCATCAATGCTCGGAGAACAGAGAAGAAATCCCTTCAGAAATGGATATTGCATGCGACAGGATCACAGACTCCAGAGTATCACTCAACAGATGCTGATGTCAACTGGCCACCTAAAGCTCAGAGTCAAAGACACACAAAAGCAGTATGTTTACAAAAACCCTGAAGCTTACGCACCAGAAAAGTCCGGAATGAAGAACGGATGCTGTTTTCGATGCAGAAAATTATTCAGAGAGTTAAGTCTCTAACTTCTTCAATCATCCGCAAGGCCGGAAACCGAAATAGCAAAAGCAGAATCAGTTTAAGGGAAACTTTTGTTATTACCAAGAATACACGTAGTGAATACACCCAGCCCGAGGAAGATTCTCGAAAATATCTTCTAGTTTACCAGAAAGAGGTGCCAACACTTGTTATTTCTATTTTCATAGCTCAAACGAAAGCGCAAGGCGACTAGCCGACTCTTCCCAGGCGAATGTTGCGTGCTTGCAGCACTAAGGAGCAAGTACAGGAATAGTTTAGAATTAGATTCAATTTTTAGAAATAGTTTTGCTTTATCAGAAGGGCGGTCATTTAAAACCGTATCCTAAATTTATGTAATTAAGTTAATTAGTTAGCAGTATTTAAACCCTTCTCATGCATTTAGAGAAGGGTC
>APFE031301263.1:0-13890 GCA_000404065.3 Pinus taeda
CCATATTTACAAATGGAGAAAAAGGTCTTGATGCTCCTGCATCAGACTCCCCATGTAAGAAAATTCATGACCACCTGGTCATAAGTCTGGATATCTCCTCCTGGATCCCAAATTTTATTTTGTAATCCTTCCGTGCTTGTCGATTGCTTCACTGTTTTTTTCATCTGCTGGTGTCTTCCAGGTCTCCATATTTTGTGTTGTAGTGCTCCACTTACTCTGCTGTTGCAATCCTTCATTGTCATTCTCTTGTTGTCGTTCCTTTTCTTTCTTTCAGCTGTCTTTCTCTGGGATGTTTTTACCATTAACCTCCTTATCAACTCAATTTCTTTGTCCAGTATGTCCTCTGTTTGCTGATTTTTTCCATCCCTTGATTGCTCCTTTTCTGCTGCTACTATAAATTTTGCCTCACATGTTGCTCTAGCTTTCAATATGAATGTTGTGGCCTCCCTAACTTCCTGTCCCTCTGCAACATTCCTTTTCTTGCCATCTGCAATTTCTTTATTATTTATGACAACTACTTTGTCATCCTTCATCAACAATCTATCCTGGACATTCATCCTCTGTTCTTCCAATTTCCTCCTTTGAAAGTCCATTTCTCTATATAACTCAATAATTTTACTTGGAGTAGACTTTGGAATGTTTACCCGATCTTCACATGGTCTTTCTTCTGCTAAATCTTCTTTAACATCTTTCAGTAGATGTTCTTCCTCTTCTTCCAAACCTGCAATCACACACAAATCATTAGTTTTAAAATCACCAGACCTTACGGTCTTGTTTGATGCTTCAATCATCAAATATTTGGGCTGCCTTGAATCATTCATATGATTCAACTCCTCTAGCTCTTCATCACTTTCAAAAAGTAATGGTCCACTCTTTGGGTAACATATCGAAACTTCAACATCTTCCTTTTGTTGTAGCTTAACTGTTTCGAGCTTCTCTATCCTCTTCCTCGCATCTATAACCTATTCAAGTTCCCTTAGTTTCTTTATCAACTGCAAATTTACACGATGATTACACTTCTCTTGTAGTCTTTGCCACCTAAACTTCTTTCTCATGACATAACCACGCTTCTGGTTTTCCTCATTTCTTTGCAACATCTCCATTAACACCTCAAGCTGAACTGCTATCTCAGCCTTCTCCCTTTCATATTCCTCTTTGCTTAACTGTCTCTGAATGCCAATTGCCTTGGCATCCTTCTCCTTTTGTCCTCTGCTGTTGTTTATTTCAGAACCTCTGTTATGACTGTCACTAGTCATCATCCTTTCCATCTCTACGAGCTCCTCACTCACTTTACTATGAGTTGTACTAAAGCCTCTTCAGCAGCAAGTCCTGTCCTGCCGCCACTTACCTCACCAAGCTCTCCTCACTCAGGCTTTTGGCAAGAAATTGGTTCTATCTCTGGAACCTCCTTTGAGCACTTCTCTTTTCTGTTCCCGGCTTCAACTCATCTGCCTATTCTAAGAACACAGTTGTCCTCCTTATCCAATCTCTATTGGATTTCCTCAAGGTTCTGCCACCTCTATGTTTTCACCTAAAACTTTCACCAGCTTCCTTTATCTGTTAGTTGCAATAATATTTCCATGCAAAGACTACAATATTCTATTTTTCAAAAACATATCATCTTACCTCCAATATCTCGTCTAATCTTGTCCTCCCATTCACCTGCCCTTCAGTTACCTTCAGAACCTTACCACTTCTGCAAATCTGTTCCGGCAAATCTTTATGCTTCCTCTGCTAAATTTCACTATCAATCAGATTTTAAAATCTTATCTAATCTTCTGGCTTTATCCGACAAACTTCATACCAAAATAATTTGCAGAAACTATCCTCAACAAACGGTTCAAAATCCACAACCCAACCATCTTCTTTTCAATAGGTTCAATAGTATTAAAAATCCCTTGTTCACTTCTTATAAAGACTAAAAAAAAAAAAAAACATCAGTTTCATTGTTCGATTTTAAAGCCCCAATGCTTCTCATTAAGAATGCATTTGACTCACTCCCCAATTAACATGGATTTTTAATACAACCAAAACCAATCAATGCGCCCTTGGTTTGTTTTTTTAAAAACATTTCATGCCACAAATTTTAATACCATCCTCATAATGGAACTCCAATTCATTGCAAATTAATAACACTATTCGGATTTTAAAATAGAAATCTATATGTGCGCCTTATTTAGACAATTGTATCTGAATTTCATACCTGGATATCTGCATCTATGACCAGGAATGAACTTCATTCCACCGCTGTACCATTTACAACGATCTGCCATTCTATTCACCTCCTCGGACGCTGCAACCATCAATCCTCAATCTGTCTCGTGTCAGTAAAACCCAACTCAAAATCAAACAACCCAATACATGCACGATTCTTCCTTCATTCAGCTGTACTCTGGTTGTTTGTCTTTCAGATTAAAATCTGATCTCCTTTGCCTTCATGCACATCTGCTACTTCATCATTCATCACACATTCAGAAATACCTTTTGTCTTCATTTAGAAAAAAAAACAAACATTCTTTTTAACAGAGCCAGGCTCTGATACCAAAAATGATTCAAGGGTGACCCATTGGAACCCCCGCTTGGGTTTCAACTGAAATAGCTCTGGTTATATACGCATCCACGGGCATTTATAGTCATGAACTGGAACTACAACTTAATCCCAGTGTGCGCTAGCTCTTTTACACAGTTCTAGTCCACGGTTAATGAAATTCACAGTATTTCACTAATACTGTTCCATTGCTCATTCAATAAGAGGAAAAATGGCGGTTCTGCCAATTCATAGCCCTAACCAAGACTAATACAGTTTTTAATGTATGTCCATTACCTCAGTCTCACATCAAGACAATTTAACGCGCAGGCCCAATGCAGTCTCCTCGCAATTAACATTAACAGTAACGCAAGCGCTCCTTGGCTTTTCTCCACAGTTCGACTTCCCAACAAATGATGCAGCCCAGCCACTCCAGGCCGCTCTTCCAGGATCTTTAAAGCATGCACCGCTATACATCCAATACTCAAATTATTTTATATCTAAACTGATTTTAAAACAACAAAGCCTTTCCCTTTGAACAAAATACCAGCGCTCTTCATGCTAACTCTTAGAAGTTGAAATTAGAAGTTCGAATTTACCATAGACAAAGCTCTGATATATATATAAATCGCAGGCTATGACTCAGCATTTCATAGTAAATTATATCCGTCGGCCAGCTACGTTCAGACTCACTTTCTTACGCTACGGCTTCCTCTAAGAGCCATGCGCTGCCGCTTTACTCTACACAAAGACTCACAGATATAACGCAGATATATCTCACATATTATCGAGCAGATACAAATTGAATACACCTTCAAAGACTTTACCAGTTCCGTATGACGGTTCTCTAACACATACGGTTGTGAATTCCATTGTTTCGCTCCCAAGCTCCGGGACTTGCCACAGCAACCTCATACAATACAATACGTAGATATGATCCTTAAGATTTAACTTTCGAAGCGTACAAATGACCAACGGCCGCCTCCAGAATTCTTAAAAGAATTTTGCAATTTGTTCGCACAACAGAATAAAGAGATATGCATTACCATATACATCTCCTCACGGCATCACCTGCGCTAACACTGATGAATATAAATATATACGCCCTCATTACAGTCTGTCGGTGAATATACAATCTTAGACCTGTCTATACATCAACTAAAAAGAAAACCATCATCATCGTGCCATTCAACAGTTTATAACTGTATATATGTGCGGTTTCAACATTATATAACAGCGTATATGTGTTCCATAGAAAACCAACCCTGTTTATATATCAAATGAAAAAGAAACATCATTATTCCACAGCAGAGAGCGCATGGGAAAATAAGGCCATTATCCCTTTATGCAAATTATATCCATACAAATAGAATTCAACATAAACATATTCACATTAAACAAACATTTAGACAGAGTTTCTTCATGGCCAGATATGCAGATCTATGGCCCTTTTACAACTGTCTGAAGGCTCCCAAGGAGAACTTCCCACACTCACTCCTCACACTTACTCTCTCCAAATCCCTTCCTATTTAAAAATCATTAAATTTAATGCTCAATCTCTTAAAATCCTCAACAACTCCTAAATCTCTCAACATCCCTAAAGGATAGGTTTTTATCCCTAAAATCCTTCAATCCATTAAATTTCCTCATATCCCTTTATTAATAAAAGGATATTTACATAATCCTCACCTTCTCCTATTTAATTCAAATTAATTAATAAAATATTAAAAATCATCACACCCCATATTTACAAATTAATATTATCACACCCGATATTTACAAATGGAGAAAAAGGTCTTGATTCTCCTGCATCAACATCTCATTTAGGATTTAGTACCACATGGACCACAACACACCTGAGCCAATGGTCGTCCGAAATAGCAGTTCAACAAGCAATAAGACAAAATTAAGCGGATAGTAAAAGGATGCATCTTCAAAAAGTTACCAAATTAGGATCTTGCAATATCAAAGGTTAAACTGGAGATATAGAATTATTTGGAGAAAATAATATATTAAGATTATTCAGGAAATTGGATGCCCCTGTAAGAGCAAACTACTCCAAGCCTCCAGGGAAGCCTTCAACAAGCAATAAGACAAAATTAAGAGGAGAGTAGAAGGATGCATCTTAAAAAAGTTACCAAATTAGGATCTTGCAATATCAAAGGTTAAACTGGAGATATATAATTATTTGGAGAAAAAAATGCGACAAAACACAGGGGTATAATGAAGGAATAAAAAACAAATAATAAACTGTGAGAAATGATCGAATATAGAATATAAGAGTAAGAAAGTAGATTAAAGAATCTTAAAATGGAAGGATGTTTTAATATCATTCTATTCAATAGAATCCTTACCTAGGACAAACTAAATAAAATGCTCTGACAGGGCCCAGTGTACAGCATTTTGTGCCAGGACAATAATGGACTCATCATGAAACTTAGGAAAGAGAGTGTGGAAGGTAAGGGTGACATAGATGAAACAAATCCCAGTGGCTTCTTTAATGGAGTAGCTCAACAAAATCTTGGTGAAAGTGTATAAACCTCCTAATCGTATTAGATTCATATCAGATATCTTCTGAGCTTCGCTTCAGAAGACAAACAAACAACTCAGAAGTGAAGGCTTTGTCCATAGCAGGGCTGCTAATGAGATTGGGCAAACTGTCTTTAATCAACCTCGATAATGAAAAATTATTAGTATATTGAAACCAAAACAATGCTTATTTAACAAAATGTAGATGAAATCAAGCTAACAAAAACCTAGACTTTCAATGCTCAAGCCAAAAAATGGAAGAAGAGTATCCTGGATTAATAAGAAATGGGAAAAAATAACATAAAAGTGTTATTGAATTTCTAATCAAAAATTCTAACAATCAAAGGAGCAGGATTTGATAGAGCAGGTATGCATATAGAACAGAGAACCATTGTGTGTACCTTTGAGACTGGAAATGTCCACTGAACTGCTTAGCCCGTTTATGTCGGATAAGAGGCAATGCAGAGTTTTGATATCAGAGTTCAAAATACCACTGCCAAAGACCAAAAAGAACCTGCTATACATTAGAACCAGTCACTGTAAATGTATATCATTCCACTGACCAGTCAAACAGAGCTTAAAATTAATAAGTGAAATGAACAAATACAACTTAGTTTTAAAACGAAATGGAGAAGCAAATTTATTATCAAGAGATGGGACGAAATGGATAAGCAAATTTATTGTGTAGAGATGGGACGAAATGGTTGAAAAGGACAGAAAGAACAGAGAGACAAGGACGGGGGAAAGAACAGAGAGACAAGGACGGCAGTACCTGGGAAAGAACAGGGAGACAAGGACGAGAGGGTCGGGTAGAAAACAGTACCTGAGAGCTCAAGCAAAAACAAAAGCGAAAGCGGAAGCGAGTTAACCACGAAATCAATCGTAACTTTATTATATAACAAGAAAAGTTACTATATAACAAGAAAAGTAACTTACACGTAGCTGATACTCCATGCATAATGTAAAATGGAATGAATAACACGTATATATCACCTGACTTACTTAACCTCCATCAAATCAGCCTCGCATAACCCCCATCAAATCAGCCTCGCACTAACCTACGTGATGGCCCAATAGATTTCATAGCTCACTGAACAGATGTCATCGCCATGACACCTTAGCTGCTGGCATAAATCCGATGCCCTGCTGTTTAACCCTCTCCATGACATTCTCCATGCAAATGCGCCTGCTACTTCTCCCTCTGCTACTTCTCCCTGCAATTTATCTGTTGTCTCCGCAGCCCCATTGTCTGCAGAGAATACTACCTTCTGTAGTTTCCAGATTAGTTAGAGATAGGAGGTGCCTATACAGATACAAAGCTACCAGCACCATATTGAGATCCCTAGGCATTAGTTTGACCGCATAGGAGAACCGGTCCTAAACCCTGGCACAGATTTTTCCAAAAGCAACCATTTTACCAATGGATCTAGTAGCATATTCAGTTGTCGTTGGGGTAGAGGCAGGCATGGGTTATTACCCGGTGGTACCACTTTGAGATCACATCTAAGCCGATTTGAGATCCCTTGCCATTAGTTTGACCGCGTAGCAGATAGTTCTAAACCCTCCGACGGATTTTTTCAAAACCAGCTTGGCCATCCATAGGTTATACACATCTAAGCCGATTATCTGTTGGTTATTGCGGCCCAATCGCTAGTGTCAGTGATCGAATATGGCTTTAACCGACTAAACCACCACAATACTGCAACCTTGAATAGTTACTGTTTCCTTTGCTCACATCGCATTCGTGGGCTTTGATCAGCAGCGTCTGAGCCAGGTGCATAGTGCCCGAGGTTGCCCCTTCTGCCAGTTCACAGTTCAACCTACAAGAGAGCAGATGTTCAGTGACTCTGCGAAGGATCCGTGTCTAGAACTGAGCTTAAGTAATAGCTTGATACTCTAACAGGTTTCCGCCTAGCGAACTGCGACTCACTCGCTAGTAGAAGGGCTGAGAGAAGATGCCTTTCGTCCAAAAGATGCCATTCGTCCAACTGAACGCCTTGGTCGCAGACTTCGGAATGGCCAAGTTGAGGAAAGAAGAGGAGGAATATAAGAGCCATTACAGCACCAAAACTATTGGAACGCTTGGTTATGCTGCCCCCGAGTACGCTCTATACAGCCATCGGACCGGCAAGAGTGATGTGTTCAGCTTCAGCATCATACTGATTGAGCTCATAACAGGTCGGAGGGCTCTATATTTGACCTTTGGTGTTCTCGAGCACTTTCTATTATCGGACCGGGTGGTCGACATGACGCAGCAGAACCAGGCGGAAGAGGTTATCGACATCAAGATTCACAATTCGGGAGACCGGAATACAATAAATAAAGTTTTATTGTTGGCGGTTCAATCTACCCACCCGAGAGATGTGTCAAGGCCTTCAATGTCAGAGGCACTGCTGGCCCTTGAAGCTTATACGAAGCCGCCTAAGTTTAAGCCCTCGCCTTGTTGGGTTTCCTTGCATCTAGCAGTCGAGCTTTTTCCAAACACCTCCACTCTGGAACAATGCTTGATCGCCCTGAAATAAGTAGACAAGGACCATCGTGCTACCGTCTATCACATTGAAACTACCAAACGACATTTGAAAGCTCACTATGACCGTCACATCCACCCTCACTCATTTTTGCGAAGGTGATTTCGTCAGTCTTTACAGACAACAGCTGCTATGGCACCAGTAAGACAAACTCCCAAAACCTTGTATGCATTCCGGTGCACACGTTCACAGTTCAACCCAGCAACTCGAAACAGTTCAACTGACCAAGCCCTTCCGATCGCAACCGGGAACAGTTAACGCCTTCAGGTGTGAGCTGATCAACACCTATACCACAGATCTGTCGATTGCCAAGATTGACACATATACGGCATAACATGTGTCTCCTGGTTAATAAAAATACACTTAAAACCTAACCTATGCCATAACATTTCCTCGTAACATTTCTTTAACATTAAATGTTGGGGAACTAATGCTATCTTTGCGATAGCATTACTTCAGGCAGGCGACATTGTTTTAATCAACCGAACTCCTTTCCTAACTTTTCAGATTGTATACCTCGATCTAAGGCCAAATAAGACGAAGACTTATTTCATTGGTTAAAAGCACGTGAAACTGTAATTAAAATATAAAAAAGTGCATTGGTGATTGTTTCATGTCAAAATACTTTGGGTTAAGTTAAAATGTGCTTACACATGAGCGTGGATTACCGTGTCAAACTAATACCCTGATTGATAATCGATTACTATAGTCCCTGCCAGCCCTAGGGCAGGGACTAATAAAAAGTAAGGTTCAGGAATAGAGGTGGATAACTAAGAGGCTCTGCTTCAATTAATTGTGTATTCAATGAACCATGAAAATAATAATGGGTAGATTCAAATGTTTTCTACTTAATTTTTGGATTTATTGACTCTAATCCATTTATTTGAGGGTTCATATGTGTCAATTTTGGTTTACGTGGAAAGTTGTGATTTTAAAGAACTTTTTTTTCTAACAAGTTTTTGTTTTATTTTCCTGCCATAGATTTATATACATATAAATCCCATTAAATGGATCAACAAATAAATCCCCACTATTAGCCAAAACAATGTGAGTGTCTTCTCTCCTTACATCTCTAGTTTTAGTTCTCGAATTTTATTTTAAGAAGCTTACCTGTAAATTCAATTTTGGTGTAACTTGCTCCAAGAAATTTCACTATTGTTTTCAGCTCTTGACTTGGCAATTGATTTTTACTCATTTTCTTATATATTTTCTTCAATATGCTATTTTCTTTATATATGTGTATATTCTAACACAATTTTATCCAATGTCGAGGGTTTGAGTCTAATGCTTGCATCAAACAATGGTGAAGATATTAGTGTTAGCATTGGTGGTTACAATGGAAGGTATATCCTGGAGAAAAATGAATTTATTGTTTCAGCCAGATCACCAGCTCAACTCCTTAGATTGTATATCATTTCTTTCTATTATTATACCATCTAGTGAGATAGAAAGACAAATAAGGAGACATAGAGATTAAGGTGAGAGAGAATGAGAGATGGAGGGATATAGTGAACGAGGTTGTAGGATGAAACTAGAGAGAGAGAGAGAGAGAAAGAGAGACGGAGGTGAAAAGAAAGACATATAGAGAGATAGAGGTGGAGAGAGAAAGAGAGTCACAAGGGTGATGGAGGGAGAGTGAGAAAGGAGAGTAGGAAGGAATAGAGATAGAAGCGGAGACAAAGGGAGAGAAGGGGAAGAGAGAGGCAGAGAGAGAGAGAGAGAGAGAGAGAGAGAGTGAGGGATATATAGATAGGTATGTAGAAACAATGTATATTTTTGTGGGGTGATATAGAGAGATGAAGAAGGAGAGACAAAGGGGTATATAGATATATATGGAAGTGGGGAGAGGGAAGAAGAGAGAAAAAGAGGTAGGGAGGGAGCGAGATAACTAGATAGATATGAAGAGAGATTGTGTGTGTTTGTGGCGGGTGAGATATGGAAGGAGAGACAGATGGAGAGATAAATATAGATGGAGCAGGGAGACAAAGGGTAGAAAATTTCGTTCACTAGATGCATTGATTTGAATGTACAATTGTTGATTCCTAATCCTATTTGATTTCTTGCAAATTAGATGGATTTGTTTTTGTGTAGATGTTGATTTCTAACTCTATTTCATTGTTTGCATTAGATGCATTAATTTCATTAGAGATGTTAATTTGTAATCTAGTTTGATTGAACTTTCATTAAATGTAGTGATTTAAGTGTAGATGTTGACTCGTAATCCTATCTGATTGCTAGCACTACATGTAGTAATTTTAGTGTAGCTGTTGATTTATAATCCTATTTGATTTGTTGCAGCATTAGATGCATTGGTTTCAACAAAGATGTTGATTTATAATCGTATTTTATTATTTGCATTAGAAGTATTGGTTTTAGTGTAGATGTTGATTTCTCATTGTATTTCATTTCTTGCATTAGATGCTTTGATTTTAGCAAAGATGTTCATTTCTCATAAATGATGTAACTAGATATATGGCTTACTTTAATTTCAAGTTCATTATTTTAACGTTGTGTATTGATCTTAGTGTAAGCAAAAAAAAATATTGACAATTTGCATTATGACTAAGCTTTTGTAGATAACCTCAAACAAAATAAAATCCAATAAAACTTGTATTTGTAACTTTTAAATCTCCACATCTTTTAAAATTGGATATATAACTTATTTCAACGATAAGAGTTGAATAAGACTTAAATTTCCATCATAAGAAATCAATTGAAATACTTGGATAGCTACTTGTAGATTTAGGAAAGTTCATAATATTATAGAAAATTATAGAAATGGTTCCATATAGTGTTATTTTCCTATATAATAAATTTCAATATGATTGAATTATATCATGCTATGACTAAGGTATTGTAGAAAATTTGAAAATAAATAATGTTGAATAAAACCTATTTGTTATTTACATGACATTAATTAATATTAAAATTAAATAACACTTATTACAATCATACTTTGTATTTTTTAATTAAACCTTGAGATAAGGACTTGATTGAAATACTCAAAAAAATTGTACATGAATTGTGGTCTATGGGTGAGTCACAAAAAATTATTTTTAAAATTGAATTGTAATAACATACATGTTGATTGTGTTAGTGACAATATTTACATCCTTCCATGAGTGATAAAAAATATTATTTTCATATCATTTTAAGGGTCCTATTCAGAAAGTTTTTATCATTCCACTAGGTCATTCAAAGAAATTAGTCACTGATGGTAGTCCTAGTCCAGAAACATCAATCTTTCCTAAATGTGATTACTTGTTGGCATAGTTTCATATATTGGTGACTATACATCATCCATAAATTTATTTTTATCATGCCATTTGTATCAGTCATGAGGTCATTATGTCATCTTGAAATTCAATCCTTCAAGGTCTCATTAGGTCATTAGGGTTTCCAAGGTTCCATTCCATTGAATAAGACCAACAAGTAAAAGCTTATCAAATAACATCCCTTCTCCATCTAAAGATTATTTGGAAAGAGAACTTCTTATTTTATTATGTAAATGTATGTCTTTCAAATGTAATAATTTCACCATCCCAATTTGGTAAATCATTGTTCCAAAGATGCTAGACCATGAAAAGATCAATTTGTCAAAGGAAATAGTCAAGTGAAAGGGTAGTGTTTCAAAGGGTTAAGTGCATACCAAAGGGAGTTGTCTTTTCCCAAGGGTGTCCAAATCATCATTTTCCGCAAGCAATAAACCCTAATTTCCTCACCCATTGAGTTAGGATTGACTATGGAATCAAAGACATCTGAGTATATGATGCATAAGGGAGGTCATTTCAGCAAGTATGAGGCCTTTCCAAGTCATACACATCATGTCTCCATCATTTTTAAATAATTCATTCCAAGGGCCAAATACTTTGCCACACATAGAGGCAATTTTTCTTCAAAGTATGTTTTAGACCAAACAGGGATGAATTTGGCAAAAGTGAGACATGGTTTTGTCCATAATAGGCCAAGTATTCGAAAATCCTTCACATTTTACATAGATGTCATGGTTTTATAGAAATGTCAAAAATAAAGTTACAAAAAGAGAGTTGCTGCACTTTTTGACTAGTCTTGGGAGAATTGACTTTTCAAGGGCTATAATTGATCATTTTCAGTGCTTGATCAGTCCATTTTGTAGCAATGTTAGAGGCATTTCCAACGAGACATCACAGGCTCAATTTGGAGATCAAAAAATTCTCCAAAAGTGCACTGTGAAAAGGTGTTGTGCATAAATCAGGAGCCTTCCGCATAAAGGAGAGAGTGTTGCACATAGGGAGAGAGCACTGCGTATAGGTCCTGTTTGCCAGTGCCTTTTTACATGACATTATGCATAGAGATGGAGCACTATGCACCTGTACAAGGAATATACTCTTTACACTTTTGAGGTAAAAGACCTGAAATGAAACTCCTTCTTGGAACTGTTTCAATTGTCTTCGTGGTAGATTTGGAACTTTCTCCATAGAATTGTCCATAGCCAAGACCCAAATACTTAGGCCTTTCCTCAACTATTATTGGTTCAGCAATACCCTGTTCATATTTTCCCAATCCTTTTCCTTTATACCCCATTTTGGACATTAACTTGGACCTTATGCCTCTGGTATGTTTTTTAAAAGAAACAACAAAAATATTCTTAGAGGAAATTGAAGACAAACTGGAATTGTTTACCTCTTCTTCAAGTTGATAATCGACTAAGGCTTCTTAGGAAAGAAAGAGCTATGTCTCCAACTCATGCATCCTTTCTAGGTTCATGTCTACAATGTGAAGTTGTCTTTCCATTTCCTACAATTTGTCAGAAAGTAACTGATTCTCTTTCTTCATGGAATTCAAATGCTCTCGAAATATGATGCTCTTCCTTCCATCCTCATACATGTCTCTCACATATCCATCATGATGAACAAGTCTTGCTTCATGTCTTCATCACAAAATTTTGTGAAGAAAGAAGAATTTGAGGACTCACTTGTAGAAGTTGTCATTATCAAAATGAACAAAAGAACTTCAAACAATATTAACAAAGAGCTTATTCAAGGAATCTTTTGCAACAAACTTCTTGTGCTTCAAGGATTGCTTTGAGGTCCTTCGGGATAAGAAGAATGCCATCATCCCTTCTTCTTTCTTGTCCTCTCCTAGACATAGCTATCAATAACTTTCCCTTCACCTCTACAATCTCAAACAATAGTCAATTTATAAATGACCAAACAATCAATCCCTGGTTGTTTAAAAACCTTTCAAGCTAAGCAAGAAAATAAATTGCTGTATCAATTAAGCAGCTTGGTTTGATCAATGAGGCATCATGATACCACCTACTTTACTATAACTTGCTCTGATATAACTAGTTCTGATACCACCTTCTTTGAAGGTGGGATTAATCAAATTGAAGCTCCAATACCACTTGAATTGAAATGGGGCACTAAACGCTTCTTGTCATGCTTTCAAGAACCTCTCCCACTCCAAAACTTAAACAATTTCCAAGATCTATCTTAGGTTGACAAATGCGGAATTAGGAACTTGAAATAGGTGTATGCTTTGCTTGCATTTAACTGTTTAAGTGCTTGAGTTCATTTCCTTGAACTAATATTTAAACATATAACAGTAAATGTAATGTAGCAATAAGCAATCACAAAAGACAACAATATAATATGGAGTGCACCGTGATATCTTGGGCTATGTCTCCTTGAGCTCTAATCAAGTTGACTAGGCTCTTTGGGATTATGGTCTGAATTCTTTTACAAGTCTTTTACTCAACTCCATAGGTTTACAAGTGAACCAATGGGATTAGAATGCCCTCTTTATCCTTGGCTCCATGGCTCTCTTGCTCTCTGGCTCTCGGTGTTATGAAACCAGCTCAAGAAAAGATAGAAAAGATAGATCAATGCCTTAGAATTCAACCTCTTCGAGGGGGCAACCTCCTTTACATTACATAAATGAACAATTCATGGATGATTCAAATGAAAAAAACTGCTTTATATATATAGGATTCTAAGGAGTCACAATATAATCTAGCCGACCTAACAATAATAATATAAAGCCACAAAAATAACAATAGAGGGATTCTATGTGGCACAGTAATAACAATATGGGGCAATAGGGGCAAAACAATATTAATAAGGGGTATAACTACAATAGTAATGGGGTAATCACTAGTATTATAGGGACCCAACATGCCCCTCTCCTTCAAAAAAGTGTTGTCCTCCACGCTTGAGTAGTTCTGGATACTTCTGTATAAAATTCTCATCCTCCCATGTGGAATCTTCAGCCGATAAGTTCTTCCACTTGATAAGATACTCTGAAATTGAACGATTTCGTAGCTGT
>APFE031301271.1:0-18535 GCA_000404065.3 Pinus taeda
TTATTTGAATTAGAACACTGTTGTGTATCACCCCAACTGCTATCATTGTGTATCACCCCAGTGTTTATAACTTAGAAATTAGAACAAATTCCAACATATAACTGTTCATAAGACAATTAAAAAACTCTTGATCTTTGGGGCTCAACATAATGTTTTTAATAAAAATAATTTTACAAAGGACAATACAAATCATTTTACAAAGGACATTGTAAAGTAGAACTTAACTCATGACGAGAAAAGGGCGTTCACAATTGACACAACCTCAAAAGAAATTCCATAATAGATCATAACTGTGAAGAGGATTGGACATCAACCTCAAAAGAAATTCTAAATATTCATGAACAAATATTAGAAATCAGTTAAAGGTACTGGACATCAAAAGCCATATGAAATCCCAATTCTACATTCATACCTCCCCTCTTTGTAGTATTGTCTTTTGTCCTTCGCAACGTCAAGGGCCTCAAGTTAGCTTGAACTAATTTCAAGCCATGTTCATCAACTTCCTCAAAGGGTTTTTGAATTAGTTTATACCACCTCGACACCACAAGGTCTAGTATTCAAATTACGACAACCTATTATAATATATAAAATTGAAGTTGTGAGATGGAATCCAAATTTTGCAATAGTAAAAGAAAACACATGTACATTTCAATTTTTCTGAACATCGCAACTCATTAATGCCTTTTATCGATGGTGCATTTGAATTCCTTACTACAGATTTGCAAAACCCTAGCTATAGAAGTAACATACTAAACAAGATGACGATAATAATTAACATTTTGTAGCAAGCTTTTGTAATAGTTCAGTTCTAGGTGGAAATATTTATTCTGATTGTGTGTAAGCAAAGCTTCAATAAATGTATGTATTAAAGCACAAGGTATGACAAAACATGGTGATAAAGTATATCAAAAAGAAAAAATGATTGTAATGCCATTAGAAGCGTAAGTGTGTAGGAAGTCATTAATTTCCTATGAGATGACAATCAATATTTATTATAAGACAAAATTTCCATTCATTTGAAAATGTAGCCTTCCATACAACTCAACATTTCCCAAGTGTTTGTATGGAAGAAAAATAGTTTGAAGAAACACCACTCTCACCAAGCCCATTTCCATTTTTTCAATCATCATCCATGCATTGTTCATCACATTTAATAAATGCATTGATTATATTCCCCATGCATCTCAATAAAAACTATTTCATACTTATAGTTTCAAAAACTTTCTACTTGTTTTCTTGATCAATGCGCTCAATGTAAAATGGCAACTAACAACAACCTCATAAGTCGCAATCATTTTATGAATTTTCTATCAAGTTCAATTGAGTCAAGCTAAGAGTTACAAATTCCTTGCATGAACCAACTCTTGGGATCATCAAATTGTAAACCTCTATAAACTGACAATTATTTACAGTGATGAAAAATGATCACCATTCCACTCACAACCCATGAGAATGGAATATCTCTTGTAATATCTCATTAGCTATGTCAATTGGGTTGAAATTTTAGAAGTCAGATGATTATACACCTAAACTGACATTTCCAACAATAAGTGGCATCTCACAATGACCTTTCTTACAAGGACACCATTTTATGAACTACAAAGTAAACATAAATTGACTTCTAATTGATGTTATTATGTACAAAAACTAAGGCCAAAAATTATAAAAGTGTGAAGCCAACCTACCTTTTTAGTGCCTCCATTTCTTCTAAAAAGGGTTTTCTCGTCTTACATAGAAGTTAAAGCCATTTAAATGGAATTTGAAATTTGGATGAACATTGTTGATTCCTCCATTAAGACCCAAAACATATTCTCTACCTACATTCACATAGGTCCAAAAATGCCAACCCCAAATATGGTAGCCTAAAATTTCACCTCAAACAGTAGAACATGGAGTTATTAGTTGTTTTCAATCATGAAGAAAATTTAGCATTTCACCTTAATATGTTCCCATGTGACACTTATCCTCCCTCCATTTAAATCTCACTTGCATTCGTTTCCATGGCTTCAAGGAGTCTAAAACCTTGAACAATTAAAGTTATTTCTACTCTATTTCTACCATATATTGGATCACAAATGTAGTCCAACATGTAGAATATGTCAACATTTTATGAGGTCCATACCGATATTGATGTCATCTAATCTTGAAATAGATATTCCAAAACCTCATTGCTCTAGAAACAAGCAAATGGATTCTTTAAGTCAACAACCTATGCAATTTGTAGTAAGGCAACTAGACACGAAGATTCACAAGTTTCCATTTAAAAACCTAGTAACATTATATTTAATTTGTGCTCAATTCATCGGATGGGGACAAATAAAATGTTTGAGATGTTACATATAAGAAAATAACACAAAGAAAATGAAGAGTTTCAATAAATGAAAAAAATAGACAAGTTTGTACATCTCACGAGTCCATAGATGATATCCTTTCCCCAGAAAGAATATCAAATCTAACAATCACTCCATGACGAATATAAACTAGGTAGTAGGAGTCCACTCTAGAGACAAATCCAACCCAAAAAGCCAAAAATAAATTTTGTTAGGACTGAAAATGGCACTAAAGACACCACAAAATATCTCCAAGCAAGTAAGAGTCATCTCCAAAATAGTTATTAACCTCTTTGAACCATCTAAAAGCATAATACTATTGATATACCTTACAATGAAAGTTGCCTCCAACAAGTAACCCAAGGGATCAACAATCCACAAATATAGAAAGGCACCAAAGGATGGCCCTATTAAATCAACTAATGTAACACTATCCACAAGGATAAGGCTTTGTGACAAAAGCTAAGGCCAAGGCATTGGTGAAATGATCACTCATTATACCCACATACTATGAATTAGAGCCTAATCACATCAACCTATCTTAAAGATGAAATGACAATCAACTCAATCATAGGATTTTTAAATTCAACCTTCAACTTAAGGCATTATTGTCTAATCTCTCTGTCCCACTCCATTTCCTCCCAAGCTGAAACCATAATATCGAGGATGAATCCCCCCCGGAGAAACCTAGTACGCTTCAGTTGCACTACATACTTGGCAATTGACCAGATCCTCAAAGCCACAACCTTTGTCACAATTTTATAAGAAATGGTAATCAAAGTAATAGGTTTCCAACCACCTATAAATTCTCCCATTGCATTTTGATTAATAGGCTTCATCAAGCCATAATTCAGACTTGAGAAACTCAAACAGGAAGCTAGAACAAAAAACTTTCTACATCTAGACAACAAATATGATCCCCAATAAACTCCCACATGAACTTATAGACTTAATAAAGAAAACCATCCAATCCTAAGGAATTTCCATTTTGCATTGAAGTAAAGGAAGAAAATAAATAATCTCTCATAATATCCTAAACCAACATATCATTTTTCCCACTAGTGACCCTACAAAGGATAATCATGTAACAAGTATCTTGCACAACACTCACCATTTGTCAAAGAAAAAAATAGAAAATATAGAAAAAGGGATAATGCTGCTATAGATGTAGAATATATGATGTCCATAGACCAAACCCCTCCTCCAAACCTATCTCCTTCGCACTCAAACATGATCAGGTCACCCCTAAAGATGCATTAAGTTGTCAACAAAGAATAGACCACCAATTCCATGACTATCCTTGCTTAAATCTAAGGACAAGGAATACACAATCAAAATGTATCACATGGTCCTAAATCAAGAGCATGACCCAAACACACATGCCTAGCAAATCCAAACCAAAATCAATCACATGATTCAACAAAGATAAAGAAAGAGAAAGAATTATGCCTCCACTCCCTTGACAATGCTCAAAATTCCTAAAATGGGCCATTCCAATAGTAGGTCATTTGGCTCTAAATCTCAAAACCAAATACCCCTAGGTTAAACACACAAGTCTATGGCAAAAATTTCACAAGGAATATCATCCACAAATGTGGGAAATCATCCCTTGGATTTCCCCGTGAGATTTTACTTAGAAAAAAATAATACACTCATGGTGTGACATGAGAGTTTGAGGTCTGAGACTGTAGAAAAAATGCACAGTAAGTTTTTTGTTTTAGTAAATGCATGTAAAATCTCCATCAACATCAATGTATTTTATGCAAAGGAAATATAATTAGTCATATTTCATGAAAACATATTAGATGATCACAACATACTAGAAATAGCAAGATTTAGGACCCTATCAATCATGCATATGCCAACTAGAGAAACAATAAGCAATAGAGTGCCAAAATTTCTACATTTTTCAAGCACACTTTTCACTCTTGAACTAGTTTTTGTCTAATGGAAACCATCAAATGTAAACATGTGACAAGAAGCTACTATGATTGGATTCAACCTCCCATGTGACCTTAAGGAAGTGGAATCAATGGAAACACAACATAAATACCTTCCACATTAGCTACATAAACTCCTATGAACCATTCCAACCACTCATGTAGCTAGCCCTTGGGTCCCACTGAAGTTTTTGACCACTTAACCTCTCAACTCTCTCATGCTATTGGCCTACCAACTCCAGGAGGCTCTGGATGCTCTCTTGAAAAGGTATGCTAGCATCTAGGGACTATTTTTCTCAGTGGTGCGCCAATGTCCCCGAGATTTGAGCCACTATTTCAGGCCCAGAGCCCAGGCCACTGCCCAAAATTGAATGAAACCTTCAAAAAGAGTAAGATAACAGGGAAACAATGACGAAAAAGTAAATACTTGAACAAGCCCTTAATCAGACCTCTACTAACCATGACAGGCATTTCACCCATTACCAAATCGTCCTTCCATATATATTTATCCTCATTTTCAGTGAGAAATATGCCTGCATGTACAAGGTTCCTAACATAGATATTCCATCTATTTGCAACAGGTCCCCATATAATCTAATGTCGGAATCCATGAAGCAATAGGGATTGGAAAATACATCATGTACAAATATTTGAATAACATAATGTATGCCCAAACTGTGGATTTTTGTAGTAGAACTGATGCAAAGGTGTGATCCCTTGTAAATCCACAAGTTGGATCTAAGCCAATTTCAATGGTCATGCCTTTCCCAATCTGCCAGTGAATATTGCTCATAAGCCATGGGCAAACATTCATAAAGCTCCTCCAAATATAGGAAATGTCACATGGGATGTGTGCGCTAGCCTTTATCCACAATGTCATCAATTTAGTTTGGAGGTATTTAGATTTTTTTATGTTATGCCAGAGTGATTGTTGTTTCGCTTCTCCATTTTTTAATTGTGAGTGGCTATAATCATTCATTTATTTATTTATACTTTAGTGAGGAAAAACCAACGCACTTTATATTATATAAAAAGAAAATTTACATATTGAAAAATGTCTCTGCAAATACATCATGAAACCTTGGGGCCACAAGTCCTAAGCCACTGACCACCATACAACGTAAAAAAAACATGATACAAGGCGTGCATACCTATTACTAGGCAGGTCATCAAACACCAGCAAAAACTTAAAGGAAATAGGGTGAAAAGTGCATAAACAAGACCCAAATGTCTACCCTAGCAAAAGTTGGAAGATACTCTGGCCAACTGGAAGATATCGCTAGAAGATACTATGACCAGCAAAAAAATTAACGCCAAAAGACACTCTAACCGAAAATTAATGCATGAAATCTACTCTGACTAATAAATACTTGGAGATGCTCTAATAAGCCTCTAAACTGGGTACAAACTTGCCAAGAAGTATGAAAAAACAAGCTCGGAGATAGGGAAGAAGAAAGAGTAGGGAAAAAAAATCCGAAGGGATCCGTGGCGGATGCATTGAGAATCATAAAAATGCTACACCAAAAAAATAACAAAAAACAAAGGGCACCATGGTAACAATGATGTAGGGGGAAGACAACACCATTTGAATCTGGGGAAGCAGCAAGAGAACCTAACATGCACACCATGCAAGCATTGATCGAGCTACGCTGACATCCAATAAACACCTATAGAATGAGCACTTATGGCACAAAGGTGACAACATCATTTCAATATCTAGTGGTAGGCACTAGCATCGACAACATAATGGAGAGACAACACCATTTTAACCTTGAATGGTAGGCACCAGTGACAGCAAGAAAACCCCTGCATTGAGCCCACGTAAGGAACTAATCAAACTACACTATCACCCAAGAAACACCTCCAAGATGAGCACCCATGGTACAATAGCAACAACATTGAAGAGCCACAGAAATGAGTTGCGAACATAGGAAAGGCATAAAATACAAGGGATGAGATGGCTTTCGGCCAGGTTCCCCCCCCCCCGCCCCCCACTTATTCTCCTGAAAAAACCCTAACCCTTCAAGCGCCTTATTTATTCATTTATTGTAATTGAAGATTTCATATTTTTTTAATATACATCTTAACAAAATTTTATATTTACTATTTAAATACATTTTTAATGTAAAAATAAATTTAGTATATTAACATTTTTTGTGTGCATGTGTGTTAATTAAGATTTTTATTATTTAAAAATATCACTTGAAAAAATCAAATATCACTGTTTAGATTTAGTTTTGTCAGTTTAGCATGAGGGAAACTAGAATTGCTCGCAATTGACAAAGGTCTAGGTATGTCCAACTTCAAATGCCATTTATTGCTAAATACACAATGCCTAAAATAAACTATTTTACTGAAAATGAAAGCCATAAGCCAAGAAGCTAGAGGAAACATCAAGTGTCTGACAAAATGACTTGGGCTAGATCCTAGGTGCTTGTAACTGCTAGAGCTGGAGGCTTAAGGCCACACTGAAGATGGCCCTCTATGTGGGAGAAACATGATTCCAAGCTAACGAGATAGGAGCATTGGTGGTGTTTAATGCGTTGAATTTCATTCTGACATGAGGTAATATCATTACGGTCCTCGTGCTTTTCGGTCATGACCATGCTCGGGAGTGTCTTCATTTGGCAAAGAAGGGAAATGAAATTAAGATATTCACTCCATGTCCCATTGTATACCTAGGGGTATGAACCCAATTGGCTACTTGGGCTTCAATTTGATAATCAAGGTATGTTTGATGATCATTTGTAATCAAGTCTTTGAATTGATGAATTTCCTCTTTAATTTCCATAATGGTGGAAGCATGGAATATGGTTGCAGTGTTCTAAGCATGAGATTGAGCTCATGGTCAACGTTGAGCTTCTCTGCCTCCATACCCCTATTGACAACACATCCACTAGAGGGACATGGTATTCAGAGACACCAAAGGTCAGATAAAGGACGTCAGCGAGTAGACATAAAAACTAATGAAACAGGTTGATAGGTTCCCTAACAAAATTAACAAAAAAATTAACACTTAGCATCTAGGAAGGTCTAGAGCGTAGTCTAGTAAGTCATGACAAAAGATAAACAATCAAATCTTCAGGCAAGGTCTAACAACCATAGAAGTCTAGGGACATCAATAACAATATGCACCACCAAGACACCTTGTACACCATGAACTGGAGTCCACCATGCATATAATAACAAACTAAAAGATCTATAAACATTGGAAGTAGAATAAATTACCCCAGAGTTATTGGCCATTAGGCATGGAAATGATTCAAAAAAAGGTCGAATCCTTGCTAGTCACCTCCCACCATGGTTCTATGCTTTGTTATTGACACCACTGATGTCCTAGAGGTCACCTCCTTAACTGTTATCACCCTTCTCCTTATGCAAAGGGTTAGGACTAGGTGCATATACTTAAGGACAACTTCCGAGTAGTAAAGGCCATCATGCAATAAAATTCTCACAAAACCAGTGCCATGGGAGATATCTTTCCCTTGTAGCGAAGAGAAGCCATAGGGATTGCAGAGGAACACGAGTCGAGACGGACAAATATGGTCTCTAAAAAGCCATTGTTATGGGAGAAATATCCCACCTACAATAGGGGAATGTTGCACGGATTGCAGAAGGACACAAAGCTACAACTACGAGGCCAAAAACTTGCAATGGAATACATGTTGTCATCTTAATGTGAAGAGAATATATGACGGTTAACATGTGTGGTTGTATGGGACATAGCCACACCATCTCCATTTTAAACATGATGAAAAACAACATCTCCTTTTTAAACATGATGAAAAATAACAAAGTGGCAAGCTCCTTCCTTGTCACAACTTCCCACAAAAATTTAAAACATTAAAATTATATAAATTTAACATTTAAAATTTGTAATTTCAATAAATCCATCAAAATTATAAAAAAAAAATAACATTACAATATTATTATAAGCTTTATTCATATCTCCTTCGTAATATATGCATATATTAATGATTAATTTAGGAAGTTTTCATTTTCATAGATAGTTTCTTCCTCTCTTAAAGAAGCTTTTGAATTTGCTTGAGTACAACGAAGTGAGATACATTTAAAATGTTGAAATTTCCTTTAATTATATAAAATTTAATATAAAATTGAATAATAATATAAATAGAAAATAATAAATATAACTTATAAAAAAATTCGAAATGCTTTAAGGAACATACTAAAAATAGGACACTAATTTAACTATTACCCGTAGTGTTAATATTGCATTGATTTGCAATAATAAATTAAATATATGCTATTTGTTTTAATTTAATAAATTTTAATAATATAATTTATTTATTTATTTTTGATAAAAAAATATTACTTTTATTGGCTATTGTAGAATTTGAACATCTTTTAATATCTAATAAATATAAATTGGTGATTTTATAATTATTACTTTTTATTAATGCATTACTATTCTATCTATCAATACCTTTTATAAATTAATAATATAATAAATATAATGTATTTTTAATTATGTTAAAAAAGATATATTATAAAAATAATAATTAATAAAAATTATTGATTTAATTCAAATTTTAATAAATAAAATATATTATTAAAATATTAATTCAGATTATAATAATAGAAATTATTATATATTGATTAAATCTAGAAGCCTTTAATAAGGTAAACCTGAAAATTAAAAGCAATATACCCTATCTTATTCTCCTTACAGAAATAGGTCTTTCCCTTATGGAGAGCCTAGCTATGACTAGGCTTCTGTTGTACAAGCACAAACTCAATAATATAGGATATCATAGACTTCCCGCTATAGCTTTAAATTCTAGCCAAAACCACCTAAGGCTCAAACAAGGGTGGTATAAAGACACAAAGGCCTGGTTAAGCCATTGGGAGATCAACAAGAATAATGCTTTGCAAAACATTAATAACATTAAGAATATTGTTATTTCTAAGTTCAAAGAAAAATTGTAGTGTGAGGAAGATTTAGCTTCTAAAGGAAAATTGAATCATTATAAGAAGACCATCAAATTTCTATAATTTTCAGGGAAAAACAATCTGACTAAATTAAAACGTTTTAAGAAGTTTGGAGATAAAGAACCTTAAACGCGGTCCGGCCGGAGGTTTTTTAAACAGGTTGAGTATTGAGTTCTACTAATGTTTATACTTCTTACAACCGTTAATGTTATTAGTGTTTATAGTTCTTACTACTATTAATGTTATTAAGTTAGAATTTGATTTGCTTTTAAACTTTTTTTTGTTAAATTTTATATTTTTAATAAAATTTTAATATATTAATAATTTAAAAAAATAAAAAAATAATTCAAATATTCAATTTAAATTTAAAATTTTAAAATATTGCATTACAGTCTTGAAATGCTATTAAAAACTACAGGTAGAAATTAATTATTTAATTAATAAAACATATTTTTATTTTTTAATTAAAACTTACGGTTATACTCACTTAAACAGAATTATTTGTTAATAAATTAATATTAAACAGAAATTATTTATTAATAATATTAAATTATTATTCATATATATTACCTAAGCAGTATAATAATAATATATCCCTAGCTGTCAAATTTCACTGTCTTGAACATCTGCGTGGATGTCAAGTTACACCTTTATTAACATTAAATGTCTTAATCCCTTTGTTCTTACTCAACAACGAAGAGTTAAGTAATGAGTAAACTGCTTTCCATCTGATAATGTTTACGAGTGTTGCTGTTTCCAAACCACAATAGTAACATGAGATTGATGGCTGGTACCACCCATCATATGAAATTGATGGTTCAAGTTAAATGATTTTATCATGGTTAGCCTTTAATTTCATCATAATGTAATTTTTATTGTTTTTTATTTAAACCAAAAAGGTACAACTATATGTTGTTTTCAATATTCTAAAAACAGATATTTAATTTCTGCATGGTTTTTATGAAGAATCATTCTTAATAGTAATTTATTATTTATCTTAAAATATTATGATTTTGGGGATCCATGCTGTACACCGCCATGCTACTAACAGGTACGTGCCTTATATACTCGTTCCTTATTCAAATTGATGCCAGGCTTTCATGTTTCTTCTTTCCTTTTTTTTTTTTTCTGGCTTTTTAAAAATTTTCTGACTATATTGCATTTATTCATCATGAAAATATCAATTATGAAAAATGAATGTAAAATTTTCTCATAAATATTAAATCATATTATTGAAAGAATATTAAGATGTCTTCTCTGTTTTTTTTCATGACACGATTTAGATTTTTTATTTTAATTTAAAATTTTTGGTGGCTCAATTGCTCTTAAACGTCTTTAATGCTTCTGGATACGATTCTCGGTATAATTAGTCAGCACCATAAATACCAATTTCTGATAACATTCACGTCGAACATGAATTCATCGCCACAAATGAGCATTCATTACAAGAAAAAAAAAGCTATACCGTCATTTTATTGCCAAACACAAAAATGATCGCTCCTACAAATGCACATTAAACTACTATCTGGAAAAGCTCAGAGGCCAACGGTCGCCTAAAACCAGACCTTTACCAGCGGTATGACATAAACAAATGACGACGACTGTATAAGCACCATCCAACAATATAAATAATGTCAAAGAATACTGCGGAAAACTGAAAATTCAAGCACTATTCTAGTGACTAGGAGGTGGTGGAGTGAGAAATGGGATCGGCGGGAATTGGAAGCTTGGAATTTGAGGAACCTGTGGGTAAGGAGGAGAGCCTGGAATGTTGGGTTTTGGAAATGGAGGGAAAGTCAACTGAGGTAGAGGAGTTTTGGGGAGAGGAGGTACACTCAACTGAGGCAGCGGAGCGATCTTTGGGAGAGGGGGTGCACTTGGCAATGGAGACGTTTTCGGTAGAGGAGGTACGCTCAACTGTGGGAGCGGAGAGATTTTAGGTAGAGGAGGAGCACTTGGCAATGGAGACATTTTAGGGAGAGGAGGTACACTGAACTGCGGGAGCGGAGAGATTTTGGGGAGAGGAGGACCACCTGGCAATGGAGACATTTTGGGGAGTGGAGGCACGCTGAACTGAGGCAGCGGAGAGATTTTGGGGAGAGGAGGAACGCTTGGCAGTGGAGGAATACTGAACTTGGGAAGAGGGGGACCACCGGGAAGGGTAACAGGTGGAAACTGAGGCAACGAAGGGATTGTGGGCGTCTGTTGCCCTGCTTTCGAAGACTGGTCAACATCCTCAGCCATAGCTCGACCACGGATTATAGCCAACAAATCTTTCGAATAACAGGATGGAGGCACAGTTTCATGGCGGTAGCTAAACGAGCCTGCACTGTACGTGACAACTCCATGGGAAGCCGACTGTAGACTAAGCTTTGATGGTGCAGATATTCTGGGAATGTTGCAGGAGTCGTAAGGGCTGTTGCGAGGCTTCACCCAACAATTATTCAATTGATTAGCAGCCTGAAAAATGTTGGAGGGAAGCTCCACCCTGAATTCTCCGTTTTCGTCCGTCTCTCCGAGAAAGGATATGCTCATCATCTTCCTGTTGAGTTCACATTCCACAGCTATCGGAGCACCTGTTTGTTCATCAAAAGGTGAAAGGAACAATGCATGATGAATACATTTAGGGCCATGTATTTATTATAAAAAATAAAACGAATATTAGAATGACATAACATAATACCAGATATAACGTAGCCATTTTCAGAAAGCCTGTCGTCGAGGCATGTATCACAGAACACTTTGCCCACAACCAAGATCGATGAGTCCTTCCCTTGGTTTGCATAAGTAGTCGCACCAGCCAAAGCCAAGTAAGTCGAGAGGAAAGCTAGAACAGTAATTGATGTTGCAGGAATTTCGATGGACGCCATGATAGTTGAAGATACTCAACATGTGTTTAGCTATGTTATTTGTGCAGAAGGATCGGGTTATATATATAGTGGCATATTGGACTCCGCATTCGCATTGGTCGTTCAACAGTCCATGTTAAATAAACACCAGAGCAGTTGGGCAGGACATACCGAATTTCGTAGTTATTGGTTGATTACCAACCCAGCCAAAGTCATACAGTTTTATATGGACATGAAAGTTTGAAACTACTTGTCGTATCTTCCTGCACTGATTCCGAACTATAACAGATCTTTAAAATTCAATTCTATTCCCACGTTGCCCGCCCAAAGCTTCATTGCGTAACGAAATTTGCTCCTTTGCTGATTGACCGCTTGTCCTTTCCAAAATACGTTGTGTATAACACCATTGCAGATGGGTTTGGTGTACCACGGACGACGAGATCACTCAGAATTCGGACTGGGAATTCGAAGAGTCAACTTATGGTTTTGCTATTTATTTATGGTATAAAAAAGAAGTGGCTCATTAACAGAAGTAACTTATGATTTTATTATTAATTTAATTTATATAAAATAATAGAAATTCAAAGGAACATACGTACAGGTTAGGATTTTCAAATCTAAAGCAACCAATGGTTTCTGCCACTCTCGTGTCGGTTTGATCATTTTAACACATAAGGGTGACAGTGGGAAATTTGTTGGCCGTACTTGACGTGGAAATCACCCTGTAACTCACCATGTCGAGATTATGATTCAGGCCTTTTAAGTGTTGAACTGTCGATGGAATCATAAAGTGACAGCTTAAACCTACAAATTCTTACCAGCTCAAATTTAGAAATTCTTACCATTTGAGTTTTCACTTCAAGTTGTTTTTTTTCCTTTCCCAGTTTACGTTGTTTATTTATAAGTTGTATTTATTTAAATTATCCTAGGACACAAAAGTCGAATGGAACTTTAAGTTGGGAATCCCAATAATCTGTAAAAGACTCTCTCTCGTTTGAGTAAAAGTCTATATAATGGATCAAGATTTGGCATATTAACTTATAACTCAAACCTTGAGGATGGAACTTTTATATTTACATATTGCCATAATAGAAATCTAGATGTTCTTCCAAAGTTTAAATAGATTGGAACTTTATCAATATCCATATAGGTTGAGATCTTGCACAAACATTAAGATAGTGGGATTCCATTTTTCTCAAGATGCAACTTAAATGAATGTTGAAGTTGAACTTCTTAGAGCAACTTCCAAGGTTTGGAATATTTTTATTATCATAAATGTTTAATAAATAAAATTTTAAAAGTAAGTTAGATTCATATATCATTTCTTGTTATTATATTTGTGTTTTAAACAATTTTTTAGTCAATGTGCTTACCTTAAAGTCACATTGACAATTTGCAGAGGGTTGGTAGAAAACATTGAACACTTTCACATTTACAATAGATTATATTATTACACAGAGTTTCAATCTAAAATCTAATAAGAAAAGGAGAGTGTAGACACCATTAAGTCAAGTGATGGAAAACAAACAACCACCAACATACCATTTTATAAATTCTATTTTCTAAGTTAGGCACATGTGACAATAGTCATGTTGGAAACTATTCACTCCAATATCACTTCAAATCCAACTATCATGCATTCCCTTCACTCTTTGGAGGCCATTAATTATGTCTTGTTCTATGCTTGATTGATAGTTTCTATTTTGAACAATCAAGGCCTCTTGACGCCTTTTACATATAGGTGTTTGATTGATCATTGCAACTTGTTTGAACAATGAAGAAAACCATCATTTTATGGCTTGGGTTCAAGAAGGTGAATTGTAGCCAACTTCATTCCACATATCTATTACCTTTACATGTTTGGGTTCAAGAAGGTTAATTGTAGCCAACTTCATTCCACATGAATCAATTCCTTGTCCAAAATACATACTTATAATACTTGTATAGAGTCCTATAATGGAATTCATGCAACCATATCTTGTGATGGTTTCACTGTTGCATGAAAATAAATAGCCCTCTCTTCTCTAAATATAATAATATGGATCTTAGAGACAAAGCCATTTTCTTGTCATTTCTTACCCAAGTAGAAGATTTTCTCATCACGTAATTGAGCCCACTATTTTAGTTAGCATGATCGAAATACCCAAAAAGCATTGACACAATCAATAACGACTTCTTATGCAAACTTCAAGATTCAGACATTTTTGTTGTTAGAAGGCATGGAACATAGGGAAAATATTATCATTATTATGTCACCAAATATCATGTCATGGATGCTCTTCTTTACAAGATATATCATGATAGGTACTACAAGGATTTCCAACTTGACCATGCCTCAATTGTTGTGGTTCCTACTATACCTACAAATATCACTGCTCAAATACACAACATTTTTTATGATATATTAAATTACTTCCTATGTACTACCTCATTATGTACCATTAGGTGTTGTAGTATTTATAAACAAGAGCCAAGGAAATAGCATGAAAACCACTATTGAAGCCCTTTGATACAACCTCCAAAATTTATCCGTAAAAAAGCTCATAACATGTTATGAGATTTAGGACACATCTATGAGGGACCTAAGGGGATTAGAATTCTCACAAAAGAGAAATAGCCAAATTGATCACATAATTAGGGTGTCCCACATTGTTATTCACACTTAGTTAAGTGGATAAAATATGGCAAGAATAACATGCTTTATTAGGAAATGCACCACCTTCTAACCCATAGATGAGACAAATATGGTGGAAACCTAAAACCATTCAATGGCCCAACATTATTTCTCTATACTTGTAAGCATAAATTTAGATTTGCAATCTTCCACGAAGATATTCTACAATAATACTTGCACACATAGGACTTTTGGTATATGTATGCCATAATATATTTTTATTCCCATTCATTTTTATAAAAATCATTAAGTTGAAATACTTCATTGACATTCTATCAATGACTTTCAGGTAGATATGAATAGAAATGAACTTAGTACATCTTCATGAATTCTTATGGATACAAGGTGCTTTAGACATGAAAAAAATGGATTGGGAATACATTGTGGAAATAAGTTATGTTAAGACATTCTTTGATAAAAATGAAATATCTTAGCATCCTTAAAACATCCATTCTCCATTGAGGATGACCTTGGTTTAGGTACTATGAAAACCCTTTCTTCAAACCGATTTGAGGACTACACAAATCTAATTGATTAACTTTAATTCCATACAAAATGTGTTGAGGCTATATGTCTCCATAAGAAAGGATCCAAGCTTAAATTTAGTTATAAGCTCCCATGGAAGTTCCATACTAAGTCATTTCTCTTCATTGATGATATTAACCAAAAAAAATATGAACCTATAGACAATGGTGACTATTTAAACATCCATATTTGTACTTATGATATTGTAAGAAAATACGGATTTCCAACCTATCTTCTCCCATCATGTAGTTTTGAAATAGATTTACAAATATCCCTCTAAGATGGTGTTGTAGTGGCTACAACCACCCTCCAAAATTTTTCCTATGCTTCATTTTGGAGCTTCCCCTCTAAAATCACAACAACTTATCTCGCACTGACCTAGGTACTTGTGCTTTGATGAAGCTTTATATTTTGCATTTTGGCTTGTGTTTTCTTAGTTGGTTTACTGTCTGTTGTAGCGGCTACAACCACCCTCCAAAATTTTGTCAAAACTTCGTTTTGGAGCCTCCCTACTAAAATCCCAGTAGCTTATCTTACACTAACCAAGTACTTGTGTTTTCATTGAGTTTATATTTTGCTTCACAAGTTGTGTTTGCTAACTTGCTTTTCTATCTAACCACAAGTTGACCTCTTCACTTGGTTACAATCTGGTTCTAACACTGCCTTGGTGATTTCCGCAATCCTAGAGGGCAACCAACCTTGCTCTTAGGAAATGTACAATTCAAGCCCACAGTGAGCTTTGGCCCCAGAATTGTGCAGACCCAATTGGAAACATATCTTCAACTCGGAAAATGTGTTGGGCATGAAAGGCAGCCAAAGCCACTCAAAGAGGAATTGTGCAAAAGCATTCCCTCAACAGCTACCCGATGCATGTGCTCGTGAGTTGCCCAGTTCTCCTTGGAACTGCGTAATTTCTCCATGCATGCATGGCAACCTTTATTGAAAAAGGAAAAAGAAAAAAGAGAAAAAACATCCTAAAAAATAGGGATCTACTTTTAGCAATTTGAGTTACACTTGAGTTATTTTTGGAAACTGTCGCCATGTGTTGCTTTTTCCTAGATTTTGGCCTTCATGTCATCAACCCTAAATCGATCAAATATATTTAATGGGTGCCACCAGAGCTCATTTACACATTCGTCTTGGATCTCTGGCATTCCGAAGGAGATCTAGGAACCTTTGGTACAGTGGTTGCAACTTTTATGGGTAAGTCTTGCTTTTCTAGTCTTTTGTTGCTTTTTCTGTCGCTTTTGTTTCCTTGGCTTAGGAGAGTGTTGTTTTACCCGTTTTATTGAACGACCATTGGCATTTTGAATTTTTTTTAGCTTGTATAAGTGTTGTTTTAAGTTTTTCATTTCCTTTCCTAAGTGTCGCATGCATAACCTAGTTTTTCACTAACGATCGTCGTTGCAGCGACTCTCTCCGTGAGCTTCATTGTTCTTCAACATGATTCACTCCTGCATGTGTTTTGATTTCATGAATCACCATTAACTTAGATCTACACCAACCATCACTGACACTTATAAATCTGCTCATTCATGTCACCATTGAGTAGATTTGGGCTTCCTTGGCCCGGGTCTAGCTCTTCCCAGCATGCACTACACATTTCTGGATCTCAAGGCTTTTCCTTGGCTCCATAAATTATGCAGAGGCTTCTAGTGAATGGCTCCAATTGTGCATTGCGCAATTATAGGATCCAGCCGCAGAGCCTTGGCCACCAATATTTCGCAATCCTAGCCAGCACAAGCCTGCCTGAACTGCGCATTATGCAGTTCCAGTCAACATCACCTCCTCAGTGACAGCTAGGATTGCGCAATTCACATATCAAACCAATAGTCCCTCACCCTTGAAACCCATAATTATGCAATCTTCCTCAACAATTATCTAGTTTGCTGCTTGTTCTGTGTTGAAGTGCTTTCGATTTCAAGCTAACTTTTTCATGCCATGAGTGTCCTTTGTATCTCTAAGTACAACAGTTGTTGAGCAGATTTTCAGCAGTACAGGTAACATGGCTTCCAAGAGAGCTAGATCAAAGGATACTGTCGAGAGCAACACCGAGGAGATAGTTGAATAGGTATTAATGAACTTGTTAGTCTATGCAGACACACAATTGTTTATAGAGAAGGACATGAAGATAACATGCTAGGAAATTAAGGATATCTTCACAAGAAGCTTCAAGGAAGATTTAGAAGATTGACAGGTCTATGTCAACATCCACAAGTTAGGCTTATACAAGGTTGCATGTAGGCACCCTGTCTTCCCATGTGCAAACATCATTCATCAGATCATCTTACATACTGATCCTGAGATGATGACATTGAGTAGTGCTAGTGGAACACATCTTTCTACCTTAAGGAAAGAAAAATATCATTAAATGTATCACTTACCACAGCCTGTAAACCACATGGATGCACTTTTCTATACCCCCAACAATAATGTTCACACTAGAGACATCATGAAGCATTGGTTTAAAGAGTCGTTGAAGTTTAGGTCGACACCTAATGAGGTCTACAAGACTAAGTCACTCAGAAATGCCTGCCAACTCTTGATCATATTTGCATGCCGCTTGTACAGTTAAGAGAGCATGGAGATCTTTCTGCAGAATTGGTTGGTTGTGTTGGACCAGCTGGTGAATGAAGGAATGTCATTCAATTGGTCGGATATGTTGTCTCTTCAACTAAAAGTGCATGTGACTAATGCTCATAATCCACAAAAGGATAAGCAAGTGAGATTCTATATGTCTTTGTACCTACTGTTATACAAAAATATCGTCACCACCTATACCAGCCTCCTAAGCAAGTCTCAGACCTCAGCTCTTCAAAACAAGCTTTGTAAATGAGAGAAAGACATCAAAAAAGTAATGTAACTCTAGTTCCGCACTTTCTCTCACTTTTGCCTGCAGGCCCGCACCTTTTGTTCAGAGAACCTGCATACTTATACGCTCTGTATGTAAAGGGGAGGGTGCGTACCCCTGTGAAAGTCAAAAGGCGTAATTTTTATCTTAAAAAACTCACTTTGGGTTGATTCTAGAGGTTTCTAGAAGGAATTTTGACGTGGATTGTTCGCTCCAAAATGGTTCATGCATCCCAAAAGAGAAGGAGCTAATCCCTTGTTAGGAGGAGCTATCCCTTTGAAGGAGGATTCTATCCCTTTGAAGGAGGACCTAGTAACTGCCCTCCATTGCACTATAAAATGAGGCATTGGGTTAGTGGCTAGGGAGGTTAGAAGCTGAACATTTTTGAGGGTAAATGCTGGTGAAATCAAGACTTC
>APFE031301277.1:0-30739 GCA_000404065.3 Pinus taeda
TGGCCTCCTATCCCAGCCAAGTGTTACTTGAACCTGTTAATACCCCCTCCTTGAATGGATTTTTGGCAATATTTGCAGATCATTTTGCCATCAATCATATCACAATGATCCCATGCAATATCTCTGGCTTTTGGAGGCATGATGACTCCCTGGATGGTAGATCATAGAAGTGAGAAGTTTATAACACACAAAAAAAATTAATTCATGGACAACAGTCAAATAAGTAATTTTCAAGTGCAAATCCTTACCTGGAAATGCAAACTAGCTTCCTTAGCCTCCTCTTGAAGATGGCAACTCCACTGACAGCTACACACTATCTCCAAAATAGCTCCAACTCCAACTCCAAGATGACTACTTCAGCAAAAACTCAACACTCTCCAAGCTCACAAACAAACTCACAAACACTCACAAATCAGTTGTGTGAGACAAATGAGAGTGAGAGGGGCCTCTTATAGCTTGGAGAGGGTGTTTTTGGAGGGAAAACACCCTTACTTCCCCCTCAAAACCCCTAAACCGTAGGCAGAAAACCGCTTTTTGCAAGTTATGGTGGGCATGCCTAAAACCAATCGGTTTAGGACGGAATCGGCGGTTTGATACAAACCGGCCGATTCCGTCCTAAACCGGCCGGTTTTCACCGGTTAGGGCCAAAAATTGGTAAAGCTGCCTTTCTAACCGGGTTTTTTGGCCGGTTCTGACCGGCGGCCTTGCTAACCAGCCGGTCAGACCGGTAACCGGTTTTTTCAAACGGTTTTTAAAACACTGGCGTATGCAAGTCAATCGACCATCGTGAAAGTCGAAAGTTTTTTTTTGTCTAAAGTTTTTTGCTGTGAGTGAGATTTCAACCGGCAACTCACGTGCATCTGCAACCATTCGATTGCTCTGACAAAGACGTGGGTTCACATTTTTGTCCACGTATTGGTCAATTTCTGTCCACGTATTGGTCAATTTTTTTGTTTCTTGGCTGAGTGGATTAAGTTAAAACTGCTGCAAAATCAGACGTTTGAGTTTTGATTTAACTGGAAAGTTAGTCACACGGAAACTTTGCTGTTCCAAAAATATAGAGCTCATTTTTCCTCAAATAAATTATCTCTGTGGAGACTTTTGTCAGGTAAGCTCTATATATTTTCTTGAACCTGCTTCGCAGAACGAATTCTATTTTGTTTATTTTATTGCACCAGGATCAGCGGGCATCTACATTGAAATTTGTGCCAGACTTCTTTATTGTCTTGGAAATGTACAAATGGCCTCGCTCACCAATCTGATGTTAAAAGGAAATCAACGCTTTAATGGCAGCAATTATAACATCTGGAAACAAAGAATGTTGACCATTATTGAATACATGCGTCTTGATCAGTTCGTTTTGGGCAAAGAGCTTCGTCTCGGTACAGTTGGTACCGATCAAGATAAATTTGATGATCGAAATCGAGAGGCTGTTATGCTTCTCAAGATCTTTGTGGCTGATGATCAGTTACCGCAAATTCCTTCTGGCAAGACAGCTGCCGAGATCTGGCAACAGTTGAAAGAATTGCACGAGACATCTGACAAGAGCAGAGCTTTCTTTCTCAAAAATCAGTTGTTCTCCATCATGATGGATGAACATATGTCTTTACAGGAACAAATCAACAAGATTAAAGACATTCGAGATCAACTCGAAGCCATTGGTCGCACCATGGAGGAAGAAGATATGGTAGTCATCACTATGAAAAGTCTACCAAAATCTTATCAGCACTTCATAGAAACACTCAACATTACCGCCATTAATGTTGATCTGAAGTTTCCGGAGTTATGCACCAAACTCATGCAGCAGGATCGTTGGAAACAACAGTTTGGTAGTGGTGCAGCATCAGCCTTCTCAGAAAATGCTTTTGCTGCCAAATATCAGTCCTCTCAGTCCTTTCAGTAGAAAGGTTCTTCTCAGCCTTTTGATCCTGCTAGGAAGAAAAATGTGCAGTGTAATTACTGTCACAAGTTCGGCCACATGAAGAAAGATTGCCGACAGAGGATTGCTTCTGAACAGAAGAAACAGGGAGGGTTCCATCAGACAGCAAATGTTGCAGAACATTCCGAGCAGACAGATTCTGCCTTTTACGCCTTTATGGCTAAAAGGTCTTCAAATCATGTTCCGTCTTCTACCTGGTACATTGACTCTAGTGCATCACGCCATTTCTCTCACAGGCGTGACTACTTTATTGACTTCTCACTTTTCAGTGATTTCGTGGTATTTAGTGGAGGTGAAAAGTACACAGTAGTTGGCAGAGGTACAGTTCAGATCTAGTCTGGTGGGCGCACACTCATCTTCCTGAATGTGTACTATGTTCCTGGTATGGAAATTAATCTGTTGTCTGTCAGCCAGATTATGAGGAACTCTCCTCAGCTTGATGTAGTGTTCAGTGCGCACAAGTGCTCCATTATTGATAGGGAGACTCGTCTTACAGTTGTTGTTGGCCTAGAGGATCATGGTCTGTAAAGGCTTCTTGACACCGGTGACTCTCCAGAAGTGGCTCTAGCAGCGCGTGTCTCTCCCATCAGCATTCTGTGGCATCAGCGATATGGGCATCTAAACATGCAGTATCTCTCTCAGCTCTCTCGGGAAGGACTTGTGTCAGGATTACCTGATATTCAGACTCAGTAGTTGGGCGTATGCGGTGCCTGTCAAGCTGGAAAGCAACATCCATCTTCATTCAAGGATGGAGAATCTTGGCGCGCATCTAAGGTACTCCAGTTAATTCATGCTGATATTTGTGGTCCTATGAATACATCTTCTATCACTGCTTGCAAATATTTTTCGCTTATTGTAGATGATTTCAGTAGAAAGATATGGGTGTATTTTCTAAAATATAAATCTGATGCATTTAGTACCTTTCGGAAGTTTAAAACCTTAGTTGAAAAAGAGTCTGGCTGTAACATCATGACTCTTAGGACCGATAACGGGGGGGAATTTTGTTCTTCTGCTTTTTCCAACTTCTGTGATACTCATGGCATCAAACGCCAATTAACTACACCCTACACTCCTCAGCAGAACAGTGTTGTCGAACGCCGCAACCGCACGGTTGTTGAAATGGCTCGTTCTATGTTACAACACAGTAGTGTTCCGAACAAATTCTGGGCTGAAGCAGTATTTACTGCTGTTTATCTTCTTAACCGATCATCCACTCAGGCTGTTAAAGGGAAGACTCCCGAAGAGATTTGGTCTGGCCATAAGCCTAAGATCAGTCACCTCAAAGTATTTGGCTCAGTTGCATATGTTTGGATTCCAGCTGTTAAGCGCTCTAAGTTGGATTCCAAAAGCCAGAAACTCATGATGACAGGGTACAGTGATCATCACAAGGCCTATAGGCTGATAGATATAGCCACTGGTCATCTTAGATTCAGTCGGGATGTAGTATTTGATGAAGATAGAGGATTCTTTCAGTCTTCTCCTTCTAAGTAGTGTTCTGAGGATCAGCGTCACAGTGTTCTTCTTCCGGTCGGTCCACCTGATGGGAGGGATGATGCAGCATCAGTGTCTGATAATATTCTATCTGAGCTTCCTCCAGAAAATAACCCTCCTCTTGCTGCCTCTATTGTTCTTGAGCCTTCTCCACCTCCTCCTGATATTGGTTCCTCTACTCTTCAGCCTAAATGGTGGGCTAAAACCATTGGTGATCTTCGGGATGATGAGCTCCTTAAAGGTAGAACTTCTAGACATAAGAGCAAACAACAATCTACAGTCAATTTTGCTCTTATGGCTAACCTACACAGTATTTTTGAGCCTCAAACCTATTCAGAGGCTAAGGGTACATCTGAGTGGGAATAGGTTATGGAAGCTGAATTCCAGAGTCTTCAGAAGAATCACACATGACCCTTCTGATCTTCCTGCAGGGAAAAAGCCCATCAGCTGCAAATGGGTGTATAAAGTGAAATACAAAGCTGACGAAACCATAGACAAGTATAAAGCTCGTCTTGTGGCTCGAGGATTCTCACAGAAGGAAGGCATCGACTATGAGAGACTTTTGCTCCTACAGCCAAGATGAGTACCATACGGCTTGTCCTTGCCCTAGCAGCTCAGTTCAATTGGAAAGTTCATCAGATGGATGTAAAGAGTGCTTTCCTAAATGGTGACCTACAAGAAGAAGTCTACATGACGCAGCCTCCAGGATTCAAGGTTGCTGGTCAAGAACAGAAAGTATGTAGATTAGCTAAAGCACTCTATGGATTGAAACAAGCTCCTTGAGCTTGGTACTGAAAATTGATCAGTACCTCACAGATCATGACTTTCAACGGAGCCCATCTGATGCAAACCTGTATATCAAGCATACTGGTGATGATATCTTGTTTGTGGTTGTCTATGTGGATGACCTTATCATTACTGGCAGCTCTACACATTTGATCCATGGGATCAAACAAGACTTATGCAGAACCTTTGATATGACAGACTTGGGACTTCTTCATTACTGTCTGGGGGTTGAAGTTTGGCAGACTGAAAACCACATCTTTCTCTCTCAGTGCAAGTATGCCAAAAATCTTGTGGACAAGTTCAGAATGCAGGATTGCAAACCGGCCACGACTCCTATGGAATCAGGGCTCAAACTTTCAGCGCAGTGATCCTCTCCCCTTGTGGATGAAACTTTATTCAGGCAATTAGTGGGCAGTCTCATCTACCTTACTGCCACCAAACCTGACATCAGTTTTGCAGTGAGCTACATTTCCCGCTTCATGTCAGCTCCTAAAGTTGATCATTGGATAGCAGCAAAGCGTGTGCTACAATATGTGCGTGGCACTTCTGATTATGGACTCCTATACACTCAAAGTTTCGATCCTATATTCAGTGGTTACACAGATTCTGACTGGGCCGGTTCGGTTGATGACCGTAAATCTACAGCTGGGTATGTGTTTAGTCTAGGATCTGGTGCTGTCACCTGGACTAGTAAGAAGCAGCAGGCAGTGGCTCTCTCCTCAACAAAAGCAGAGTATCGGGGAGCAATTAAGGCATCCTATGAGGCAGTTTGGCTTCGACGTATGCTTGTGGATATGCATGTTTCCCAGACAGGTCCTACTTCCTTGTTTTGTGATAATCAGGGAGTGCTCAAACTTGCCAAGAATCCAGTCTTTTATGAATGAACAAAGCATGTGGAAACTCATTGCCACTACATTCACCAGCTTGTTGAAGACGGATCCGTTCAGTTGCAATATGTTCCCACAACAAAGCAGCCCACAGACATCTTCACTAAGCCTCTTGGGCCTGATAAGTTTGTAAAATTCAGAGGATCTATTGGTGTTGTAAATAGATTGAGCATTAAGGGAGGGTATTAGAATAATCCTATTTAGTATTTAATGCTCATTCTTTTAGCTGTTGCTATTTTTATTCTTTTAGCAGTTTCTTAGATGAAACTGATTGTTTCCATTTCCTAAATAGAAACTTGATGTTTCTATTACTATAAATATTTTTGTATTATTATTGAGCTTCAGCTTGCTCATTAATTCATTTTCATTGAAATCTATATGCATGTTTTGCATAGTTTTACTTGAGGCAGAAAGGGTGGAATGTTGAACTCTACCTGGATAATGGGTTGTGAAATACTCTACTTACACCTGATGATGCACTTGAGAAGCAAGGTATGTACTCCCTCCACCCTAGTCCATTTTGTTTGAAAGAAGCTCAATCCCCACATCTTGGAGCCATAAAGAATTGTGGATCTGATAATTGTGTCCATAAGATAGAGTTTAGTCAAGATGTCCCAAAAAAGCCCCTAGAAGTATTGTCTCTCAATGAGGACCAAAGAACCTATTGTAGCGACTACAACCACACTCCAAAATTTTTCCTTAGCTTCGTTTTGGAGCCTCCCTACCAACCATCCTTAGCAGCAAGTCTCGCATTGTCAAGTACATAGGCTTCAATTGAGTTTCAGTGGCCTGTCAGCCTGTGCATGTCAGCTTGTTTGTCTCCCTCCCAGAGTCCGAGCTGGCTGAGAGACTTCCCCAGAAAATTGCGCAATTTTGGAGAGGCACCAACCTTCCCTCCAAAAATTGCACAAATCAACTGGGCAACCTGCTGGGCTCCAAAATTGCGCAGAACAATTAGGCAATCCTCCCTCCAAAAACTACGCAATCTGACCCGGCACTGGGCTTCAACCTAGAAATTGCCCAATTCTCGGAGGTAGTGACCTGTTGTCCCTAGAAATTACGCAATGCCTAAGGAACAGCCAGCCTTACTCAGCCTAGAAACTGCGCAATTTTCATCCCAAGCTTTCAGGATGTTGCATTTGCCTTTAGATTTAACAGTTCCCTCCGGGACCGCACAATCCTGATTTGCATGCATGGGTTGCTTTTCCTGAAATAGAAAAAGGCATCCCTAGATTTTAGGGATCTATTTTTAGCAGCTAGAGGGTACATGCAAAGGTCGTTTTAGGAACCTCCCGCCAAGTGTTGTTTTTTCCTAGATTTGTGGCATCCGTGTCATAACCTCGATCTTACCAAAACTTATGTACCAGACGCTACAAAGCTCATTCCTCACATTGATCTTGCAGCTCTGACATCCCACATCGCATCTAGCAGTCTTTAGCACTTTCAGCTTTGCTCTTTCAAGGTAAGTTTGCTTCTCATGTCTTGAGTTGTGTTTCTATCGCTTTTTGTTTTTCGCTTTGTGTAAGTGTTGTCTACTTGATTTCAATGAACACTGGTTATCGTTTTAATGTATGTTAGCTTGTAGAAGCATCGTTTCAGTTTTTGTTTGCATCTCACTGTTGTCGCATGCATGACATTGTTTTTGCACCAACGGTCGTTGTTGCGGTGACCCACTTCACACACAAGCATGTTTTCCTGTTTACCGAATCTTGCACATACTGTTTGCATGCATGATCATTCACTCTTGTTTACACTCAATGTCACCATGCATTCGGACTTCTCATGTTTTCAGTCGCCTGTCAACGGGTATGGGTTGCCTTGGCCCGAACCTTGCCTTGCCCGGCTAGCATTGCACATTTCTTGAAGTGGAAGCTATGTGTCCCCTCCAAAAATTGCGCAAGTCTGGCCCAGCACTGGCCTTCAAGCTTGCATTGCACAATTCTCGGAGGCAGCGCCTTGCTGGCCCCACAAACTGCGCAATGCAATTTGCCAGTTTGCATATCACTGCTGACTAAAATTGCACATTGCGCAGTTTCAGTCCTCAGCAGGCCAAGCTGGGCTATGCATCGCACAGTTCCAGCAATCAGTCAGCCTCCCAGCAGCATGAATTGTGCCTTGCGTAGTTTTGGCAGTCGATCTCCTTGCCTCCCGATGGAAATTGCGCAATCTTCACAATCAATCACACAGGTATGTTGCGAGTCATTCCTCGAGTTTGTTTTGGTTTTCAACTAACAGATTGTTTGTCATGAGTGTTGTTATGTCTCCAAGTATCACAGGTGTTCGTCTGCCTCTCAGTAGCACAAGTACAATGGCTTCCAGGAGAGCAGAGTCAAAGACACCGTTGAGAGTATAACTGGGGATGCAGTGAATCAAAGGTCTATGAACTTGCCTATCTATGAAGACATCAAGTTGTTCATAAACAAGAATATCAAAGTTGAAATGGCAGCGATATTGCAACAAGCAGCACCATCAGTAGCAGAAAAGGTAGCAGAATTGCGCACGACAAATGCAAGAGGAAGGTTGTTGACAGCGTAAAGGCGGAGCAAAGTTGCAAGTTCGAGTAGATCCACTTGTAATGAAAGCAGCTTTGGAGATTGAGGCTATGAGGTGACAGCACGACAAGAGGATCGCACGAAGGTAGAGAGAAACAAAGGACTTGCAGCAAGAATAGGTACAGCAAGAGGCGCAACATGCACAGACTAATGAAACTACGCCCATACAGGTTATAGACCCATCCCAACAGTTGACACGGAGCAAACAGGGTGAGCAGTGTTGTTGATCGCATGTAAGGGTGTTCATGAGCATGGATGTCTTTGTGCATACGCATGCGATCCCACCCATTGGCAAACTCGCCGAGGTGAAGACAAGACACAAGTCCGACTGGAGATGAACATGTATTTCGACAAGTTGATGCGCATAGTCACCAGCACACAATTGGAGATCAGCGCAGACATTATGCATCAGTGTGTTGTAGTCTAGCTACACTCAAGATGATGATGCGGATGTTATTAGACGAGTTGGACAGAGGAGCCATATCAGTGTACTTAGACGCAACAGAGGCAAGAGTTCGCTTCCAGCAGGATATCACCATTGAGCACGCGGACACCATCACGGACTACCAAGCCTGGCATCAGTTCACCACCGTCGATCATCGCATGGATGTCGAAGAGTTGGTCTTCCCATAGTTGTCCGAGTCTTAGTGATAGCTTGCATGGCTTGCTCACGCCTATTTTGTCCCACATGGGTACATGTGCAGATTGTAATGTAACATCTTGTAAAAGTGAAAGACCAAGTGTCGATAGTTGAATGTAACAGTCATGTAGTAGGTGAAGAGTCATGATGGTAGGTGAAGAGTCACAAAGGGGAATTTCAAGGGTCACCCCACCCTTTGCTATTTATAGAACCTCATAACTCATTGTAAGGGATTTTGGGCAGCCAAGCTTCTGATAGGAGTATCTTAGAGAAAGCTTGGAGTGTGTTGTAACAAGCCTTGACTTCTCCACAGTGCAGAGTTAGTACATCTCTTTGGAGGAGCAAGCGGCAGTGACTGTAACATTCTGTTATCAAGACTAGTGGTTGGTCATGGTTGTATTGTATGATTGGAACTTTCACTTAATATAACAAAGTCGGCACGTTTCATGCATATGTCGTTATTGTATTTCAATTATGTTGGTTACTCTAATGATATATGTAGTTGTTTGCTTATACATGTATGTATAGACTTTTTTTGTATATGTATGTATGAATCTTACTGAGATGGGTTGTTGGTTTAACCATCACTTTGGATTGTTGGTTCACTTGCCTTCCAGTTTGTAATGCATCTTTGCTCGTGTGTTCCCTTCCAAGCCGCGCGTTTCCACAGATTTCCAAGGGGCGCACTCACCCCACTTTCCGTGTGTTAGAACCATTCATGCACCTTCCTTGGCTTGCTACGCATGTCACACCCTTTCTAGCAACAATGACATCCTACTTACCTCTGCACGCAACCGCAGTCAAGACAATATTGTACGACCAACTGTTGGGACTCCTACACCAAATAGTCTGAGGTCTAGTTGGGACTTCTTACTAGGGAGATCCCCTAACATGTTGGCGGGTCTAGCGCCATTAACATTTTCATGCTAGAAGGAGGGCCAAATGACACGCTGAGTCCTCACAATCTGTTTTGAATCTCTACATGTCTATCATGAAAAACTACAGAGTTTCTCTTCTGGAGTGTACGTCTTATGGAAACAACTTCGAAATCTCGGAAGAGCTCTGGGATAACTTGTCGCATAAAACATACGATGGTGGAGGCTACGTAGCCTTGGTTAGGCACACGGTCGGCGTTGTACACTCATGCGAAAGACATGGAATATTTGAAGAGTACATGACCTGCGCGTTGTTCGCCTACACCCTTCGAGGGCACCCCATGCATTGGTGTGCCACGCTGCCTGAAAAATCTATTCATTCTCTTTCTCATCTAATTGCAAAGATAGACCATGCTTTCAATTATTTTGACTGTAAAGCACTCAACAAAGAAATTCTAGAATTACAGAAAGCACCTGATGAATCTCTTGAACTGTTTTACATGCGCTTTCGTAATCTTGCATACGGATTTCCCGATGATGAAATTGATTGGGAATTTCTCAATGGAAGATTTGAGTATCTTCTTCACATATCCAAAAATCCTCAATTCTTTAAATCATTCGAACCCCGCCCAGCACATTTCGGTGATGGAGCTGCGTAATCACAGGCAGGCACAGTTGTTATCACAAGTGATTGTCTGCCTTCACCTCATCAAACAGCTCCACCACCGCAGAGTGATGTGGGAGAACACGCACACACATTTGTTGAACTGTCAAATCCTCCCACCCCACCTGCTCCTGTTATCTGCGCAGATTTGGCTTGCAAGCCTGTTGGTTGTCACGTGGATTTGTTCCCTCAACCTCCGTCCCTGCGTTCTATTGATCCTCTGGAATGTACTGTCTCGTGTTCTTCCATTTCGGACTCCTCACTTGTTGTGAACAAGGATCAAGTCGTCGATGGAGTTGGTGTTATGTAGCCAGCCTGTGCCATCATTCATGATGAGTGTGTGCAGGAATCTAAAGAAGAACGCGCGGTGAAGGATGACTCCCTTCCATCTGCGCCTCACCCACTCTATCCTGACATCCCTTGTGATTCTACCACAGTTGATTTCCCATGTGAAAGCTCATTTCTGGATGTTTTTACTTTCGATCGTTCACAGGACACATTGGATGTTAGTCTGTCATTACATTGCAGAGAGGACACATCTTCCTCTGAAAATTTGTCCAATCTGTCATCTGTCATTTCTGAAAACACAGAGGGTGAACATTCTTGCTTCTCATCTACCCCTCTTCACAATTCATCAAATCATGAGGATGTCGACGAACATCTCGAATTTTCTGATCGTGGCTGTTGTGATCTTTCTAGTTCTTCATTTGATCACGATGTTGATTCACTTGTTGTTCATATGTCTAAGCCACTGGTCTCCAATGATCTACCTATCGACGAAGTTGAAACCTCAGAGGCGGTCGAGGCACTTCAGCCAGAGCTGATGGTTATGTCAGGCCCTTGCTGTCCTGAGGTTGGTTTCACTTCCGATTAGGAAATTGTTGAAACACGCAAGGCTCCTCATCACTCTTTGCTTTGCATTGAAGATCAACCAAACACCCATATTTCACTTCCTCCACTCGAATTACACGATCCCATCGCTCTTGCATTGGACAAATCTTACACAGCAAGCACACTTGCGTAACGTAAGTGGTCTACCTTTCTCACGTTTGCTTGCATGTCACAGTCAAGAGAATGTGTATGCTTAACATCTGCACGCAGTGTAGCACAGCAGCATGGCAAGTCCACATAGTACATGTCATGCACTTTCACTCACCTTTTTTCTGTGGACGCACTTAACCCCGGAGTGTGTTTGTCTTCATTGTTATATCTTTCATGTTTGTTGGTTCGCACAGCTGTGTTGTTCGCGAACCATGCCCTCACCAACATGGGTCGATTAATGCACTGGTGGCTACATTGGAAGTACCACTTTACATGAGCAGACCCATGCATCATTATCTTAAGAGTAGGAGTAGTGTTCGCTTTTGGTTTGTTTGATTGCATGCATGTTTCCTTCTTACTTTGCATGTTTGTTTGTTTGTCTACTTGTTTGCTTACTCACTTTGCTTACGCATTTCTTTCTGCTTTTGCTTTGTTCTGTTGTTTGTTTGCTTGTTTACGTTCGTAGGTTAGTTTCGCATGAAATTGTGTGCGACTCTTGAAACAAGCTGGGTAAAGTACAAGAGGACTTGTGCGGTTATCAATATTTAATTATCTATCGTTCTTCCTATGTATGAAGAACTTGTTATCTTTAGTCCATGATACATTAATGGAAAATACGTTCTGATCAAAGTCAGCCTTGGTGAAAACACAAAGCTTGCACGCTAACTAGTGTCACCTACTCTAGTCGGTTGTTTTGGGTTAACCCTTGTCAGCTCAATCAAATAGAGTAAGGTGAGGGTGAAAACCTTAACAAGCACGTCAGAGGTATATACAAACTACTTCTCTGAAGGAACAACCTCTTCTGCTCTCAATAAGTCGGGATCCCTCTTCCGCCTCTAAAATGAATAAGTGCTATGCACAGTTATGAAAATGAAAATGTGAAAAAAAATCGAAAAAATGAAAATGAATAAGGCGAAAGAAGAGAAAGGCTTCCTGCATAGAGAAGTGATACAAGTAACTCCGTCGAGGTACTAACCAAGCTCACTAGCAGTGAAATGATGCTTGTGTTCCTGCGTGACTCTGTCGTGGCACTGTCCAGGCCTACTAGCAGCGGAGCAACACTAGAGATGAAAACTTGAACTCTGACTATCATATGGCTTGTGCACCAATATACCCCTCATCCCAATCGAAACAATTGTGTTGGCTTGGTTTGTTTTGTGTGCCAACCGATCAAGAGCATGGCGGATGCTACATCTTACAATCAAGCAAGTGAGGAAGCCAAGACAATTAGAGAACTGAACAATACTTCCAGAGGTGTTAGACTTGTTTTTTATGAACAAGGTCCATGCAGAGAGCTGGAGATCTACCAGTGTGTCGCCAAGTGTTGTAGCGGATACAACCACCCTTCAAAATTTTTCCTTAGCTTCGTTTTGGAGCCTCCCTACCAACCATCCTTAGCAGCATGTCTTGCGCTGTCAAATACATATGCTTCAGCTCAGTTTCAGTGGCCTGCCAACCTGTGCATGTCAGCTTGTTTGTCTCCCTCCAGCAGACTGGCATTCCAGACTTAGACTATTTGCTAGCTGAGAGACTTCCCCAGAAAATTAAGCAATTCTGGAGGGGAACCAACCTTCCCTCCAGGAATTGCACAAATCAGCTGGGTAGCCTGCTGAGCTCTAGAATTGCGCAGAACAGTTAGGCAGTCCTCCCTCATAAAACTGCGCAATTAGACCCGACACTCGGCTTCAGCCCAGAAATTATGCAATTCTGGGGGGCAGTGACCTGCTGTCCCCAGAAATTGCGCAATGCCTAAGGGACAGCCAACCCTACTCAGCCCAAAAACTGTGCAATTTTTCATCCCAGGCTTACAGGCTATTGCATGTGCCTTCAGGTTGACCAGTTCCCTCCGGGACCGAGCAATCCTGATTTGCATGCATGGGATTCTTTTCCCAAAATAGCAAAAGGCAACATGCAAAAGCCATCCCTAGATTTTAGGGATCTATTTTTAGCAACTAGAGGTTACATGCAAAGATCATTTTAGAAACCTCCCGCCAAATGTCGCTTCTTCCTAAATTTGTGGCATGCACGTCATAACCTCGATCTTATCAAAACTTATGTACTAGACGCTGCAAAGCTCATTCCTCACATCGATCTCGCAGCTCTGACATCCCACATCGCATATAGGAGTCTTCGGCACTTTCAGCTCAGCTGTTTCAAGGCAACTCTGTTTCTCATGTCTTGCGCTACGTTTCTGTTGTTTTTTGTTTTTCGCTTTGTGTAAGTATTGTCTGCTTGATTTCAATGATCGTTTGTTTTCGTTTTAATGTATGTTAGCTTGTAGAAGAACCGTTTCAGTGTTTGTTTGCATCTCCTATTGTTGCATGAATGACACTGTTTTTGCACCAACGGTCGTCGTTGCGGCGCCCCGCTTCACACACATGCATGTTTTCCCGTTTACTAGATCCTGCACTTACTGTTTGCATGCATGATCATTCACTCTTGTTTACACTCAGTGTCACCATGCATTCAGACTTCTCATGTTTTTAGTCGCCCGTCGACGGGTCTAGGCTGCCTTGGCCCGAACCTTGCCTTGCCTAGCTAGCATTGCACATTTCTGGAAGTGGAAGCTCTGCCTTCCCTCCAGAATTTACGCAAGTTTGGCCCAGCATTGACCTTCAGGTTTGCATTGTGCAATTCTGGGAGGCAACGCCTTGCTAGCCCCAGAAACTGTGCAAAGAAATTTGCTAGTTTGCATGTCATTGCTGATTGAAATTGCGCATTGCGCAATTTCAGTCCTCAGCAGGCCAGGCTAGACTGTGCATTGCGCAGTTCCAGCAATCAGTCAGCCTCCCGGCAGCCCAAACTGTGCGTTGCACAGTTTTGGCGGTCAGTCTCTCAGCCTCCCGGTGGAAATTGCGTAATCCTCACAATCAGTCACACAGGGATGTTGTGAGTCAGTCCTTAAGTTTGTTTTGTTTTCAACTAATAAATTGCTTGCCATGAGTGTTGCTATGTCTCCAAGTATCACAGGTGTTCGTTTGCCTCTCAGTAGCTCACGTACAATGACTTCCAGGAGAGCAAAGTCAAAGACACCATTGAGAGCGCAACTGGGGATGCAGTCGATCAAGTGTCTATGAACTTGCGTATCTATGAAGACATCAAATTGTTCATAAACAAGGATATCAAGATGAAATGGCAACGATATCGCAGCAAGCAGCACCATCAGTAGTAGTAGAAGGTAACATACTTATGCGCGACAAATGCAAGAGAAAGGTTGTTGACAGCGTAGAGGCGAAGGAAAGTTGCAAGTTCAAGCGGATCCACTTGTGATGAAAACAGCTTTGGAGATTGAGGCTATGAGGTGACTGCATGACAAGAGAATCGCATGAAGGCAGAGAGAGAAACAAAGAAGGAGTTGCAGTAGGAACAAGTACAGCAGGAGGCAAAACATGCACAAACTGATGAAACTGCGCCCATACAGGTTATAGACGCATCCCAATAGCTGGCACGGAGCAAACAGGGTGAGCAGTGTTCTCGATCGCATGCAAGTGTGTTCAGAAGCATGGATGTCATTGTGCGCACGCATGTGATCCCACCCATTGGCACACTCGCCAAGGTGAAGACAAGAACCAAGTCCGACTGGAGTTGAACATGTATTTCGACAAGTTGATGCGCATAGTCACCAGCGCACATTTGGAGATCGGCGCAGACATTATGCATCAGTGTGTCGCTGGTCCAGCTGCACTCAAGACGATCATGTGCATGTTATCAGACGAGTTGGAAAGAGGAGCCATATCAGTGTACCCAGATGCAACAGAGGCAAGAGTTCGCTTTCAATAGGATGTCACAATGCGGACACCATCATGGCCTACTAAGCTTGGCATCAATTCGCCACCGTCAATCATCACATGGATGTCGAAGAGTTGGTCTTCCTACATTTGTCCGAGTCTTAGTGATAGCTTGCATGGCTTGCTCAAGCCTATTTTGTCTCACATGGGTACAAGTACAGATTGTAATGTAACATCTTATAAAAGTGAAAGACCAAGTGTCAATAGTTGACTATAACAGTCATGTAGTAGGTGAAGAGTCATGAGGGTAGGTGAAGAGTCACAAAGGGGAATGTCAAGGGTCACCCCACTCTTTGCTATTTATAGAACCTCATAACTCATTGTAAGGACTTTTGGGTAGCCAAGCTTCCGATAGGAGTATCTTAAAGAAAGCTTGGTGTTGATTTGGGGTAGCATCGGATGTGCTCTAGCCATGAAAATTGGTGGAGAGGCTAAAGCACATGAGATCTCCAAGGCCCAAAAATGGTTTGGACAAATTGTACCCGGTTTGGGAGATATTAAAATAATTAATATTTTTAATGGAGTTCCTAAGTCTAAACTTAGGAAAAATAAAATATTAATGGGTATTAATATAAAACTGGGTTAGAAGGTTCCAAAAGTCATGGATCAAGCCAAATCTAACCTTAGTCGTTGATTAGATATTTAATCTCAGTTGTTGAAGGACCAACGAGAAAAGTATAAGAGGAGGCTTGAGGGTCAGTTGGAGAACATACCAGAGTGATCAGTAGTTCATTTTGCTAGAGTGAGGTTGCTAAGCCAAGTTGAATCAGTGATTAACAGTGAGTACGAGGCAAAGAGGCAGAGACAATATTGAGAGACCAACGCAAAAGCAGAGAAAGTGAGAGCAGTAGTCAATCCAGGCTACGCAGAGACCAGCAGAGACAGTGCAGAGGCCAGAGGGACTGCGTCATCCATGAAGAGGTTGTTGGAGTGACGTAGAGGGTCCGAGAGGCTACGCAATGCCTCAGAGGGCTGACACAAAGGATCTTGGGGTTGACGCAGGTCAAAAGGAGGCTAATGCAGAGGCCAAAAGGGCCAGCGCTAAGCTTCAGTTGTGTCAGAGAGGGTTTCGTGGGACAGGTTTTCTGAATACTTGTTTCTGAATATAGAGGTATTATTGCCATGTATTTTTCTCTGTTGGGTGAGCTGGTTAGGCACCCAGTTGTACTCAGATAGACTGCATAATAATATAATCCTCTAAATAGCTGCACCGGTTTTCCCACATTGGGTTTTTCCAGGGACATTTGTCCAAAAATAACGGTGTCACTTGTGTGCTTGTTTTATTTCAGTTGATGATCTGTAGATGTTGTGACTGTATTGTGTTTATTTTGGTATTTAAATGTATTAAATAACTTGTTCGAATTTAAACAAGTAGAAGAAATAAACCAGCAGAATACAGATTAATTTTCTAACGAATAGACTTAGAAAATTCAACACTTATGGTGAATTGTAACGAGCCTTGACTTCTCCACAGTGCACAGCGAGTACATCTCTTTGGAGGAGCAGGTGGCAGTGATTGTAACATTCCGTTATCAGGACTAGTGGTTGGTCATGGTTGTACTATATGATTGGCACTTTCACTTCTTAATATAACAGAGCCTGCACGTTTCACGCATATGTTGTTATTGTATTTCAGTTATCTTGGTTACTCTAATGATATATGTAGTTGTTTGCTTACGCATGTATGTATAGACTTTTTTTGTATATGTATGTATGAATCTAACTGAAATGTGTTGTTGGTTTAACCATCACTTTGGATTGTTGGGTTACCTATCTTCTAGTTTGTGATGCATCTTTGCTCATGTGTTCCCTTCCAAGCCGTGTGTTTTCATAGGTTTCCAACTTTCCACAAGGCGCACTCGCCCCACTTTCCATGTGTTAGAGCTATTCATGCACCTTCCTTGGCTTGATGCGCATGTCACACCCTTGCTACCAACAAGGACATCCTACTTACCTCTACGCACAACCGCGGTCAAGGCGATATCGTACGACTCGCTGCTGGGACTTCTACACCAAACGGTTTGAGGTATAGTTGGGACTTCTTACCGAGGAGATCCTCTGAAATGTTGGCAGGTCCAGCACTGTCAACAGAACCATACCCTTTACTAAGCCAAGGCTAGATGGCCTGTTGCAAACTAAGTCAAGGTCTCGTGAATTGTACTCCCAAGTAAGTGTAATCTCTGGTGATCTCAATCTCTAGCCCTTGATAGTAGAAATATAAATTTGTAAGAGAGCTCTTTGACTCATTGAATATCAAAACCTTGGTTTTACCCAAGTTGATTTTCAATTGTCAAAGGCCATAAAAACTAGCCAATAAGTCGATTTGTCTTTGTATACCCTCAGGAGTAGAGGCTAACAAGACCAAGTCATGGACAAATCGGGGCAAGGAAGTGAACATTTGATGTAGAAGACAACCATCCCCCTCTTGGATATGTTCATGGAGGAAAGACTCTTACTCATCGATATAGATCCCAAAGAGGGTTGGTCAGAGGGACCACCCCTATTTTACTTTTACCCTGATGCTACTCTGGATGAAGTCAGAAAGGTCGTGTCCCATCCTTAGGTGTCCCAAGACTGACTCATATAGTTTCATGATAGTTGCCAGTGGGATTTCAGATATGCCAATGTCACGGAGTCTCTGAAGTAATGCCTCCCTCGATACTATGTCAAATGATTTCCAGAAGTCTACAAAGCAATTATAAACCTTCGAAGAGGGATCATGAGTCTCCTCAATAATCTCTCGCAATGTGATAGCTTTCACAGACTTTACGATCCATCTCTCCACCTAAAATTCACAAGATGGCACATAAAAATCAGGACAAGATTCCTTGTATTGATGCAGCTTCTGAAGTAAAGGCTTCATAAAATGGCAAAATCAGACCACATGGTGACAACCACTGCCAACAAGAGAATAAGGATACAAGATAAAAAAACCTAGATACATGTTTTTATCAGATATCCAGCTTACTGAAACTATGTCTATGTGTGTGTATGTAGTTCTGTTGTTAATAGCGGAAAATAATGACAAATACCTGTTTGGGTGAATCAAAGATAAACACAGCAACAAAGGACACATGCATTTTACACCTCAGAACTAATGATAACTAAATGGCCAGGAGCAAAACATCTTGGAAGGATACCAAAGAAAAATATAGTTTGGAAAGTTGCTGCATGTTAACCAGTTTATGCTTTGTGGGCTTTCTTTCATGTAGAATATCTAGATTAACCAATGATATGGAATATTGCAACCATAGAAAGTTTTGTTTCAACCTGAGAAAAATCGAAATCAATCATTTTCATCTTCATACAAGAGGACTTGGCAAAGGCATATTATATGTACCATGTAGATCATACCTTGTAACTCTAGGCTACTATCACATTTATCATCTTCAATAAGAAAATGCCAACAGAGACTGTGTCGTGTTTTAATAAAGATAACTAAAATTGAAGAAACAAGCATCCCAGAATCCCAATGCCAAAAGATGGGACAAAGATAAAAGGTTACCTTTCCAACCAAAATGAATGGCAGCAAGAAAGAGGGAAGCACTGAAACCAATCCTAAAACCAAATATTCCAACTCTGTGAATTTCTGCCAAAAAGACAAATAGACCATCAGTACGACTGAAATTCCTTGAACAATCACATTGATTGCCAAAAATAGATATTAGTTAGTAATATGCCACAAAGAAAGTTATAATAAAATATAGTACATGGCCATGAAAAGGCTAAAATTAAATTATCCAAATGCTTAGCAGAACAGCACCATCCAAAACCTCAGCCAGACATAAAATTCCAAAAATATTATACATTATTTGCATGAGATCTGTTCATCTCCCATCATAACCAATTTATTGGAATGGAAATATTCAACTAGCTAATGTTCAGCACGAAAGATTCAAGGATTGAATTCCAAAAAAAATCGACCTAGAGTTGTTGCATCCGAATGTAAATTGCAGTCTTCAATAGTCTTCCCAAGTCATGAGATTTAGAATAGCATAAAGAGAACAGAGAGCAAAAGTAGAGATACATACGCAAGTCTTACCACATACACACATATGGATGCATTCACATATAGAAGCAAAAGTTAAGTTTGCCCTTGTTATTGTAATTAAATATGTATTAAGGAACATGTCTTGTGATACAGCATGGGGATGTTACCCACCAAAAAGTGGGTAAAACCCCATAGGAGAATTTTTTTCTCCTTTGAGGAGCCAACCATCCAACACCTAAAATGCTCAATACATGATGATATGCCATGATCCTCCACCATTTACATCAGTCAGACACCTCTCACCATCCGGCATTCCTCTTGAAGGAAGGTGGGTCATCATTCGGCAGTTACTTTAACGATTTTTCAATCATGTGTTTTTACTTAATGTTTGGGGCATTCTAACATAGATTAAGGGGCAATTTGGATGATTGACCAACCTTGACTGTAAATCTGTCCTCTCATTTTACCAGGGAGGTTAGGTTTTGACCCTAGCCTAGTCGAACCTCCTCTGAGGGACCTTAGAGTTACAAGAGAGGCACTACTTGGGAGACTTGGATTGAAGTAGCGTGTCCATGATATTTCATACTTACCACTTTCTATCATTCCGTAGATTTCATCTCTATTCTTTAGGATTGTGGTCATTAGTTCATTGGGATTGGCACTCTCTCATCTTTATCCTTGAGTCAAGGCCAGAAACTTTGCCCTAGAGGTTGAAGCAGCGAAAAAAATGATAAAAGCATGAAATGGGCACGATGAAAGAAAAAGAAAGTTAAAATGCAAAATATGGCTGAGACATTAATTAGCACATGGGAAAAAAACCCTCTCATTAGCCATCACCCAATTCACAAAGTGGAAATAGTCAACCTTGGGAATAAATTGGCAAGTGTCCGGAAATTGAAAAAGTCCTTAAAGTCGGGAGGTTTTTGAAAAATCGGCAAAAACTTGGCAGAATTTAAAAGTACAAAAACATTCATTTTTTTCATCTTTTAGCATCTAAAGTATCAACAACATCAGATAAATGCATTGCCACATAAATATGAAAAGAAAGCTAATATATAATATGTATAAGAAGTCTAGTGCTACATCACATATCAAAAGTGAATCAAGTCCTGAATCCTAAGTCCTAACTTAGTCTCGACTCTCAAGAGTCAAAATATCAACAATAAATGTATATCATGAGTCATCGACATGTCATAAACTAATCAGTCACTAAGTTTCTTTGCCCTGTTTAAAGGAATAGGGAATGGCTTTACCTTTTCCTCTAGAGGAAGAAGGCCCTGCCCCTGGGACTACAAATGGACTTTGTCATCCTCTAGAAGCAAAAATAGGTCACCTCTGTCCTCTGTTGCTGCCCATCCTAGATGGTGTCACCTCCTCCTCCTCCTCCTCCACCTCTTATTCATGCTCCTCATCCTCCTCCTCCTCCTCCTCCTCTACCTCTCCCTCCCCTGCAAGCTGCTACCTCCTCTGGCCCTAGTGCCTCCGGATCCTCCTCTAACTAATCAAGGTCCAAGTCCATGATAGGCCTCTCAGTCTCAACTCTCCATGTAACAATAGTGTCAATATGGTCCAATGAGATGGCTTCCATGTCAAGGGTTTTCTAAAGTTGTCTCACCCACAATTGGAGATTGTAGTAGACGCAGGCCATGTCATTGAAGCGTTGGGACTCCAACCTATATTAGGGTCATGGATTGTAAATTAGTACATAGAAAATTTAAATATAAAAAATAATAAATAATAATATATAATGAATTCAAAAATTTATTTCAAAATTATTTTACCTGTTGTGCTTTTTGGTGTGTATTTTGTCATGATCTCTGATACTTGTTTTATTTGACCACAATTTCCATCACTTAATTTTTTATTTTTGCTTTATATTTGTATTTCTTTTTAGAAAATGTTGTAATTCCTCTGCGTTGGTGTTCGAACCACTGTTATTCAAATGGTAGATGATTGAAAAACAGAGAGATTGTTCCACAAATATGCTTGTCACTGGATGGTTCGACATTAGCTTCTATTTGTCCAAAAGCAACAGTGTCATTTGTGTTGTATCTTTCTCTATTGTTGAGTTTCTTGTTTCGGCATATTATTTAATTGGTGTAGGTTGCAATGTATGTATTTTGATGTTTGTCGTAGGAAACTGCAAATAGCTTGTTCATGTAAATCTAACAAGTAGGAGAAATATCATCAGTTGTTGCAGTAGGGATTCCCTGCTTTAAGGAATTCTCACATGGTATCAGAGCAGTGCAAGGGAGACAAGAAGAACAGTGTCAGAGAACCCAGCGCTAAGCAGAGAAGGAGGTTGAATAGCTGCAGGGGGTAGCAATTCGAATCCCTAGAAGGATTGCGTTGTCCAAGCCAAGAGGGCTGAAGTTTCAAGTAAAGTCTCTCTCTGAGTGAGTCGACAGAGAGGAAGGGCTTCTAGATCAAAATCTTGTCGTGGCAGAGGGAGTAGCGTTGATCCTCAATGTGAGGAAGAGCCGGCGGGACAGTTTTTCTGTAAGCCATTTTGTTGGGCAGAAAGACGTCAGAAGAGAGAAGAGAAGCACAGTGAGGGAATTTTTCCCCAGTAGACTTCCCGCCAAGAAGTTCGTTTTCTTATTGGCTAAGAAGCAGCAGTAGGAGCAAAGAGGAGAAGTTCGACATTTTCGTGGCAGAGATGGCAACCAGTGGGCTAAGAGATCAGGATAGCTTGGATGGGGCATCCAACTACGTCATCTGGAAGGCAAGAAAGTCATTCCTTCTAGATGAGCATTCTCTCAAGACCTATGTCGACAGTGTGGTGGCTGTGCATGCAGATCAAGATCCGTTGAAGAAGTACCGAGCAGAAATGGCGAAGGCCAAGGGGATGATCCTTGATGGAGTAAAGGGTCATGTAGTTTGTCACATCTCTAGCAGAGGGGCTACTAGGAGATGTGGGATGCCTTGGAAACGCTATATCAAGGATCTTCCAAACAACGGAAGATGTACTTAAAGCAGAAATTGAGATATGCGCAGATGCAAAAGGGGAAGCGCATTGATCCGTTCCTCACGAAGCTTCAGGAGGCCTGAGACGAGTTAGCAGCTATGGGGTCTACACCTCAAGGGTCCAAGTTGGTTAGACTGGCCCTCAATTCAGTCTTAGATGAGTGGCAAGTCTTTGTCCAGAGTATCCTGGGCAAGGCGACTTTGCCAAATTGGGATGAGATGTGGGCATCTCTTAAGCAATAGGAGCTGAGGAGAGACTTGGTCAAGTGTAAGCTTGACAGAAACAGCAGCAATGGGTCGAAACACAAGGAGGAGGAAGAGAATGCATCCCTTGCATCCAAGCGGCAGCAGGAGCAGCGAAGGTGGAAGAAGGACATCTCAAATATCAAATGCTTCAGGTGTGGTGAAATTAGTCACTACGCAACACAGTGTCCTCTCAAGAAGAAGGACAAAGATGAGAAGCACGATCTGAAAGCTGCACTGTTGATTTGGGGTAGCATCGGATGTGCTCTAGCCATGAAATTTGGTGGAGAGGTTAGGGCACATGAGATCTCCAATACCCAGAAAGGGTTTGGGCAGTTCTAAACAGATCAAGAGATATTAAAATAATTAATATTTTTAATGGAGTCCCTAAGTCTAAACTTAGGGAAAATAAAATATTAATGCGTATTAATATGAATCTGTATTAGAATGGTCCAAAAGACATGGATCAATCTAGAGCTAATCTTAGCCGTTGATTAGGGACTTAATCTCGGTCGTGAATCATCAACAGGAAAAAGATAAGAGGAGGCTTGAGGGTCACTTGGAGACTACACCAGAGTGATTAGTCATTATATTCTCTAGAGCGGGGTTTGCTAAGAGAGATAGAATCAGTGATCGGGAGAGCAGCTAAGGGGCATTGAATACAAAGAAACAGAGAAGGCAGAGATTGTGTCGGGAGAGCAACGCAACAGCCAAGGAGAGTGACACAGAGCTAGCAAGGGCTCACGCAGGGCCACGCAAAGGCAGCCAACTACTGCGCAGAGCACCAAAGAGGCCAGCGTGTCTAACACAGAGGCCCAGAAAGCTGACGCAAGACCTCCTGGGGCTGTCGCAGGGCCAGCATGAGACAAAGAGAGTGTGACGCAGACCAGATTGGGCAGACGCTGGGGTTGCAGAGCAATTTTGTGTTGAGGAGCTGCCGGAAGGATTTTCCGGGGTTTCAGCCAGGAGATTTCTATCAAACTGTGAGGTATAGCTGCTAAGGAAATTCTCTGTTGGGTAGGCCAGTTTCAGCGCCCAGATTGTAATTTGATATTGCTTAATAAGAAAACACTCAGATAGTTGCACCGGTTTTCCCGCATTGGGTTTTTCCAGGGACATTGGTCCAAAAATAATGGTGTCATGTGGTGTGTTTGTTCTAGTTTCTTTTAGTTGTTGATTTGTAATATGTTGAGCATGCACTGGTGTTTATTTTCAGTATTTACTTTGTAAATAACTTAAAGAAAAATAACAAGTAGGTAGGAATAAATCAGAAAAAGTGCATGAAGGGTTTCTAAACTAAGTAAACTTAGAAACTTCAACATGCACCCACGAAGATCGAGGAGGAGTCTACCATGACAACTGAGATACCTCCAGGAGGGAGGTGGGCTTATTTAGAGTTGTAGTTCGAAAGAGCTACAGATGGGCAGGATCCTTTAGGAGCCCACCTCTCGGACCAATTACTTGCTACAGGAACCCAAATCAGTAGTAGCAGGATGGACTAAGTGTCAAATGGTGCATAGGGGTGTTGGAGCAACAGATGCAGTGGCTAGAGCGCCAAGTCTGAGCAACTAGTGCAGAGTTGCAGCAGTGCAGTGAGGCACATTGAAGTAGTAGCAGTAGTGCAGTGGCTTCAGAGGGATAGCATAGGACTAGCAACAGTCAGATCCTCAACATCAAGATGCAACTATGCTAAACACTTATTCAATAATTTGTGATGTTTTTCCATTGTTGATGCAATAGCAGTCGCAGTTTGCAGCGCAGGGGCAGTGGGCAGTGGCAGTGACAGCAGCAGCACAGATGCAGAAATTCAAAGGGAGTTGCAGTACGGATGCAATGTTGACACTGGCAGGGTCAACAACAGTACAGATGCAGCATTTGTGCAGTAGTTGGTGGACAGCATGTCATACGTCAGCAGCAAAAAGGAAGATGTTATGAAGTCAAGGTGATGCTTCAGTGGGAGGCATTGCTAGAGAACATTCCTCACTAAGAGGGAGTGTTGATTTCTGGTAGCATTGAATGTGCTCTAAGTCTCAAATTTTGCAGGGAGGCTTGGGCACGTGTATTCCAAAGAACCCAAAAAGCGTTTTTGGAAATTCCACCCAGAGACAGTTTTATTAAAATAATTAATTATTTTTAATGGGACCCTAAGTCTAAACTTAGGAAATTAAAATAATTGAAGGGTATTAATCTAACTGTGGGTGTAACTTCTAGAAGAAGACGAGGATCAAGCAGAAATGATCTTAGCCATTGATTAGCTTCTAATTTGCATCATTGAATGTCAACGAGAATATTATTTAAGGAGGCTTGAGGATCATTTGGCAGAAACAGAGAGAATTGATCAGTCAAATTGAATCGTTGAAGCTAGAGGCAACGCAGTGATTTGTAGTGATCATGTAGAGAGGGGCAGAGGGAGTTATGGCTGGAGGATCTCCTCCAAAGCCAAGAATACTCAGCACAGAGGCAGAGAGACACACAGAAGAGGCAGCGCAGAGGCCAGAGAGGGTGACACAGAGCCAGGAAGGGCTCACGCAGAGCAGCGCAGAGCCTCCTATGCAGAAGTTTGAAATTTGCTGGGGAGCTAGATATTCTAAGCCGGGAGGGCTGGAATCAGCTCTAGAGGGCAAATCGATTCCCAAAAGAGGTGACGCAATGCCTTAGAGGCTGACACAGGGCCCACGCAAGGTCAGCGCAAAAGTAGTCGAGGACTCGTTGGTTCAGCTGCCGAATCAGCCAAGACTTCAGTGTAGAGTGAGGTAATCTAACTAATTTCTTTTGTCGAGTGATATTCTTTGTACTGGATTGCCAGCAAGGCATCTAGAAGTTGTATTCGGAAATAACTTCAGCTTAATAATAAAAACCCTCAGATTTGTTGCATCGGTTTTCCAGCATTGGGTTTTTTGAAGACGTTTATCCAAAAACCATTGTGTCATTTGTGTTGTATCTTTCTCTATTGTTCAGTTTCTTGTTTCGACATATTATTTAATTGGTGTAGGTTGCAGTGTATGTATTTCGATGTTTGCCGTAGGAAACTGCAAATAGCTTGTTCATGTAAATCTAACAAGTAGGAGAAATATCATCAGTTGTTGCATTAGGCATTCTTGGGTTTAAGGAATTTTCACACTTCTAGGGCTTGATATGTGGTCTACAAGTCAAAAGAGTCTTTCTCGTGTATGAGAGACCCTTCTTAAGTATGTTACACATTTATTTGAGTCATTATAAGAGTCAAAACACCCTCCAAGACCTTGTCACAAGTGCACAATCAAGTCCGTCCTTAAAAGAAGCAAATTGATTTATCAAAAGGACAAGTCGGCCTAAGGAAGATGTCAAGTCGGCTCATTTGCATGGAGAGATGGCTATATAAAGGAGGACTCATCCTCACTTGGAGGATCATCCATCAAGCATCCACGAAGAAGAAAGAAGTGCGAAAAAGGAAGGAAGATAGCCTCTTGAGCAGTGAAGACAAGGAAAAGAAAATTGAAGGATTTGGTATTGTTTTTAGGTCTCTCCTTCCACAAGTGCGACTGCAGTTACGGTTTCTACAGTAGGGTTAGTCCTTTAAGGAGTCGAGATAAAGGTCAAGAAAAGAACATCACTACTAGTTGAAGTCACTAAGAGAAGTGTGCAAGCATAGCGAAGGTGAAGAGACACATAAATCTGCCCAATCAACCTCACACGTGTGACACCTTGATAGTTGCAGGTAGGCCGAAAATTACATATCTGTAAAAACAGGCTGAAATTCTAGATAAGCCGAAAACAAAGGTGAACAAGTCAGTTTGACTAGTGTTGACTTGAAGAGGAAGAAGAGTTGATTCAAGGAAGCCTTGTCATTTAGTCTTGGAGAGGTTCTTAGGTTAAGGATCTTGGTCTTAGAGTTCATCAATTGAAGATTCTATAAGAAGAAGAATTCAGTGGGCTTTCTTCTCAAGTTTGGAGAAGTTTTGGTCCTCGTTGATAACCTATATCTTGTGTCATTTGTCTCATTGTTCTTTATGTTTTGGTAGTTGTTTGATGAAGGGAACATAATAATAATCAAGAAAAGTAAAAAGTCTTCACAAGCAGTTATCGAAAGCAAGAGAAATCACCTATACCGTTGTCCCTAGATTTCTCAACACTAGAGCCTAAGGGTTTGACCTCTAACCTTCATTTTTCCGCACTGTTTGCTACAGCAGTCTAATATCTTTCTAACAATGGTGAAAAACACATATAAGTGGCATAAAAATCATATCTAAGGTGTCTCACACATTAATAAGTCACTGAAGCAATTTGGACATTAATTATTTGGTCTAGATCTAGTTGTTTTAAGGACTATCATCTCTGTAATAGAAGTCTGCTTTCTAACAGGGGCACTGGTATCCTAAAGTGGCTAAGAACATTAAAGATATTTTGCATTTTAAGTGCTCTTAAGAAATTCGGTAAATTGGGCTTGTTTGATACACTTGGCGTTGAATAATCCATGGATCATTTCACTAATTTCATAAGTAATCCATTGTTGTCATAAAATTCATTTGTTGCTTATCATAAGTGCCTTCTCTTACTCGTGCTCTATTGCTCATAATTAGAGGCATTGCTTCTAATTTAGTGGCTAAACGATTCGACAATTATTGCTAAGAAACTAATACTCGTGGTTTCATTGTGAGTTCCATGTTGATTTGTGGTAGCATCGGATGTGCTCTAGCCATGAAAATCGGTGCAGAGGCTAAAGCACATGAGATCTCCAAGACCCAAAAATGGTTTGGGGAAATTTCACCCGGTTAGAGAGATATTAAAATTTTTAATATTTTTATGAGGTTCCTAAGTCTAAACTTAGGAAAATTAAAATAGTAATGGGTATTAATAAAACTGGGTGAGAAAGTTCTAAATGACATGAATCAAGCCAAATCTAATCTTAGTCGTTGATTAGAGACTTAATCTCAGTCGTTGAAGACTAAATAGGAAAAGTATAAGAGGAGGCTTGAGAGTCAGTTGGAGATATACCAAGATTGATCAATCAGTTCGATTTTCTGGAGTGGGTTCATTAAGAAAATTTGAACAAGTGATCTGAGTTGCAGTGAGGGGCAGTGAGTACATAGCAGAAGGCAGAGATAGTGCCAGAGGGCTAGCGCAATGACTAAAGAGGCTACGCAGAGGCAAGCTAGAGACTTCGCAGAGGCTGAGGGGCCTGCGTGGATGACGCAGAAGGCCAGAGAGCTGATGTAGAGAGGCAAAGGGCTGACGCAGGGGGGTCCAGAGCTGCACAGAGGCTAGCATAGCTGATGCGGAGCCTTGGAGAAGCGTCGGAAGGATTTTCGTGGGGCAGACTTGCTGAATATCTGTCTTCGAGAAGAGGTATTACTGTCGTGTAGAAATCTCTGTTGGGTGAGCCAGTTTGGCACCCTAGTTGTACTCAAGAAATCTGCATAATAATAAAACCCTCAAAATTGTTGCACCGATTTCCCGCATTGGGTTTTTCTTGGGATTTTTGTCCAAAAATAATTGTGTCCCTTGTGTGTTTGTCTAGTATTTCAATTGTTGATCTGTATATGAGTTAAGGCTACATTTGTGTTTATTTTCAGTTTTTATATGTATAAATAACTTGTTAATGGAATAAACAAGTAGGTGAAATAAACTGGATAATGCAATAGGGATTTCTGATGTGTTAAATTCAGAAATTTCAACATGGTATCAGAGGATTGCAGTTCACAGGAGGACTAAAGGAGCTAACATAATCGAAAGTATTTGCAGTAGCAAAGAGTTGTTCCTAAGCAGAAAGCAGCAGAGGAGTGATGCAGAGGGCATTCGTCATCATTTCGAGCAAGAGAGAGGGTCAATGCAGAGGCAAAGAGAGGCAAAAGAGGCTCACGAAGAGCCACATCATCCTACTCAGTCAGGTAGGCTTGACGCAGTTGGCCGGAGGAGTGATTCATCCTTTGTTGGATTGCGCAGAGCTGGAAGGCTCAATTTCTTCAGTTTTGTTGAGGCATAGGGAACTGTGGGCAGATTGTGGATTAGGAATTTGGTGGGGTGTTGTTGCTGTCAAAACAGAACAGTACCTAACAGGACAAAACCAAGGTAGAGGGAGTTGCTGTCTTGACAGCTTTCTAGCCAAGAAATCCAGATCCGAGTTGTTGTTGCAAAGAGAATCGGAGAGGAGCGGATCGATAGTTGGCGTGAAGATTCCAGCGGGGAAATCGAGACTCAGAGGGAGTCTAGGAGAGAACTTCCAGGAGGGAAGTCGAGACTCAGAGGGAGTCCAGAAGAAGAGCAAAGATGGCAATGAACGGACGGAGGGATCAAGACAGTTGGATGGGGCCTCCAACTTTGTCATGTGGAAGGCCAGGATCCTGTCTATTCTGGATAGACATCACATCAAGGGCTTCGCCTTGAGAACCGTGGCTATCCCAGTAGACCCAGCTAATAATGAGAAGTATGAGGATGCAATGGCGAAGGCAAAGTGCATAATCCTTAATGGGTTCATGGATCATGTCGTAACACATAATGTCGAAAAGAACACGGCAAAGGAGATGTGGGATACTTTGACGACATTGTATCAGGGCACTTCTGTGCAGCAACATATGTTATTAGAGAATCAGTTGCGGTCGTATCAGATGCAGAAGGGGGAGCACATAGATCTATACCTCCTCAAATTGCGAGAGATCCGAGACCAACTTACTTCCATAGGGACCACTCCGGATCAGGAGTTCATGGTGAGGACCGCCTGAATGCAGTCTCCGAGGATAGGGAGACCTTTGTCCAAAGCATTTTGGGCAGAGCTAATCTTCCAAGATGGGAAGAGATGTGGGCAGCTCTTTGCCAAGAAGAGATCGGACGGTTGACCAAGGTGGGGAGTAGCAGCAAAGGGGGTCGAATCAAGAAAGAGGAGGAAGAGGATATAGCCCGGGCATTTGCGGGACAGCAAGGGAAGAGGAAGAAAAAGGACATATCCAAAGTGAAGTGCTTCCATTGTGGGGAGTTGGGTCATTATGCAACCCAGTGTCCCAGGAAGAATAATAAGGAGGAGGCTTCTGACTCCAAGGCAGCTCTGGCTAAGGCAGAGAAAGAAGTCGAGACAGATGACGATTGTGCCATGAGCGCTCATGCACCTCTAGAGAAGAGGTGGGGTGACATCGAGTTGTAGTCAGGAGGACTATAAAAAATGTAAGGGCAGGATCCTTGAGGTACCCAAAACTCTTGGATCATATCCGACTACGAGAGCCCCGAATGACACTTGCAGGATGACGGATGTCGGTAGAAACAAGATGCAGATGGATCGACAAGTCAGTGCTAGAGTGTAGAGGTCTGTAGTAGCGAGGTGGGGGTTGTAGCAGTGCGAGAGGCACAAAGGCGGTTGCAACAGTGCGAGAGGCACAATGGAGGTTGCAGCAGTGCGAGAGGCACAGAGGTGTTTGCAGCAGCGCAAAGGCAGCAGAGGGAGCACATGATAGCAGCAGAGGTAGTTTTAGCATTAGGAGACTTCCGGACTGACAAGGATGTCAGAATTTGGGTAGATCAATTACTTACATCTCGGTAACTGAGTTGCAGTGCGGCAGTTAGCAATGGCAATGCTATGGGCAGCATGTTGAGAGGGAGCTGCAGTACAAATGTAGCAGTGGCAATGGCAGAGCCATGGGCAGCAGTATAGGAAGTCGCAGTGCAGTGGGTGTTGGGAAGCAAGCCAAGCATCAGCACAAGTACCGGTGCAGAAGGATCAGTATGATGTTCAATGGTGGAACATTACTAAATCACATTCCTCGCTAAGAGAGAGTGTTTATTTGTGGTAGCATCGAATGTGCTCTAGCCATGAAAATTGGTGGAGAGGCTAAAGCACATGAGATCTCCAAGACCCGGAAGTGGTTTGGAGAAATTCCACCCGATTAAAGAGATATTAAAATAATTAATATTTTTAATGAGGTTCCTAAGTTTGAACTTAGGAAAATTAAAATATTAATGGGTATTAATATAAAACTGGGTAAGAAGCTTCTAAATGACATGGATCAAGCCAAATCTAATCATAACCGTTGATTAGAGACTTAATCTCGGTCGTTGAAGACTCAACAGGAAAAGTATAAGAGGAGGCTTGAGGGTCAGTTGAAGATACACCAAGATTGATCAGTCAGTTCGATTTTCTGGAGCGAGTTCACTGAGAAAATTCGAACAAGTGATCTGAGTTGCAGCGAGGGGCAGTGAGTACATAGCAGAAAGGCAGAGATAGTGCCAGAGGGCCAGCACAGTGACTGAGGAGGCTACGCAAAGGCAACGGGAGCCACGCAGAGGCAGCTAGAGACTGCGCAGAGGGTAAGGGGCCCGTGTGGGTGACGCCGAAGGCCAGAGAGCTGATGCAGAGAGGCAGAGGGCTAGCGGAGGGGGTTCCAAAGCTGCGCAAAGGCTAGCAGGGTTGACGCAGAGCCTTGGAGAAGCGTTGGAAGGATTTTCATGGGGTAGACTTGCTGAATATCTAACTCCGAGAAGAAGTATTATTACCGTGTAGAAATCTTTGTTGGGCGACCCAGTTTGGCACCCTAGTTGTACTCAAGAAATTTGTATAATAATAAAACCCTCAAAACTATTGCATCGATTTTCCCGCATTAGGTTTTTCCGGGAACGATTGTCCAAAAATAACGGTGTCCCTTGTGTGTTTGTCTTGTTAGGATATTCTGACACATAGGAATAGTTAAGTATAACTTGGTCTAGTATAGAGTTAGGTAAAGTGTGTTTCTTTACCGTTGTACATTTTGTAACTTACAATCCGACGGTCACGATATGTAGTGATCCGACGGTTCATTCTCTCCTCGGTATTACCGACACTTGATCCGTGGCTTGACACCCGATTGGTCCATGCATTCTATTTAAAGCGCATGGAGGGTCATTTGTAGGTTCACCGTGCATGAGAGAAGCTTAT